>JAPDFF010000003.1:600000-787165 GCA_027569505.1 Chloridium humicola
AGATAAGATGGGCGAACTGCTTGGCGATGTGCTTGCTGTCTCCAAAATCACTGCCCCTCGTCAGAGAAGCTCATGCTACAAGACACACCAGAACACTGTGTTTAACGTTGAAACTGTGTTTCACTCACTGAAAGTTACCAGAAACCTTGGAGACCGCAATTATGGACGACGAACCCCGCTCTCTCAAGGCCATCTTTGCCGAGGCTGAATCCAAGCGGTGTGCGCTCGAGACCACACCCTTCCCGCCCAACTCTTCAGAATACGCCGACACAGTAGCCTCAGCCGTGAAGCTCTACCAAGACTGTCTTAACCTCATCGAAGCGCTCTCTATCTTTAGCCCAAACGAGTCTCTCGAAGACCTCTCAACCACCGACCTCCCGCTCCTCCTCACAAACTACCACCTCGCCGAGCTCGCCCAGAAACTGCCCTCTTCCTCACCCCAAGACCGCAAGCGTCTCCTCGCAGCTGCCCGCGGCGCCTACGAGCGCTACCTCCATCTCCTCGACACCTACGATCTCCTCCCACCCCAATACAAAAGGCTCCTCGAACAATACACCGACGCGCCCACTACCTTCAGCACCGTCTCCACCTCAGACCCAAGCGCGCGACGGGATGCCAAGATCAACAACTTTAAAGCCGAGAAAAACCTGAAAGCCAAGCTTGAATTCTTGCGCCACAGGCCACAGTATGGCACCGAGGACGACGCCAGCGGAGGCACCGCCGGTGGCGGGGACGAGGAGGCCGTGCGGGAGGTGCACCTAGCACATCTCCAATACAGCACGCACATGGCCTTCCAGGCGCTCGACGGCCTGAACCGGGAGGCCGAGATCCTCGCGCTGGCGCCACCGCCACAGCCATCGCGCGGCCCAGATCCGCGGGAGGAGGAGGACATGCGTCGCAGGCAACGGCCGCTCGGCGGGCTGGGCGACAACTACAGCGACCGGCTGGACCAACCCCTGGGACGGGGGAGAGGAGCAGGCGGGCCGATCCTCTCGGCACAGGGCAAGCCGCTGCAGCCGTTCACCCTGCTGAATAACAGGCAGGAACTGGCCAAGGGCGTGTTTCGGCCGGGGCATAACCTGCCGACGATGACGATTGATGAGTATTTGGACGAGGAGTGGAAGCGGGGCGGGATTATTGAGGGTGGGGGTGAGGCGAGCTGGCATCGGCCTGAGCCGGATGAGGATGATATTGAGAAGGCGGATGCGGAGACGCTGAAGGCGAGGGCGTGGGACGAGTTTGTAGAGGATAATCCCAAGGGGAGCGGGAATACGTTGAATAGGGGGTAGTGGCAGCGTAGGAGCCCTGTTGAGTCTTGGGCATAAGAAACAAGCAGTATGAACATGGGTCTGTCTGTATGCATGTGTGAACACTGCGAGATCCGGCTTGTGGATATTCTTGCCTGTTTGTATCTTTTTTGTCTTGCGGAAACGCAGAAGTCTGCTAAATCAAACACCAAATAAGGGGTGTTCTAATCGAAAGAAAGGGAACCCCATTACACAGAAAAGTGCCATAAACACCCATTCATCATCCTCTTTCATATTTTCATCAGTCGTGCCCTGCTGTTATCTGACTACCTTACTATCCCAAACCGGTCGTAAACCATACACACATGACAGAATCTTGAACAAACCAGAAAAGATCAAGCATACTGAAATCAAACCTCCTCCTTCTCATCCACTTCCTCAAACCCATCCAGAGTCGAGCTTCCATCCGAGTTCAAGTCCATCTCCTCATCCGAGTACGGGAGGTTCATCTCATCAGAGACTCCCCCGCCACCCTGAGCCGAGCTGCTAGCTCCATCCGCTTCGTCAACATAGCGCTCAATAGCCTGGCCCTGTGCCTGGTGCGCCGCAGGCTGTGCAAATCTGGCATCCGCATAAATCCCACCATCCTCATCCGCCGTGAACGCCTCCGACGGCGTAGCAAACGAGTACCCAGATCCAGTAGCAGTAGTAGCAGTGGTCGTCCCACCCGCACCACTCTGCTGCGCAACCACGCTCCTCCCCAACGTCGACGGCGCCGCGCTACTCAACGCCAACCCGCCCACCCCCAAATCCGCCACCGACGACGGCGCATAGCTCATTCCCTCCATCGTCCGGCCATCATCCATCTCCCACTCCGTCCCGGCCCCCTCCGTCGTCCCCGCATTCGTATACCCCGTATGATACCCCGGCCCGGGCTCACTCGGCCCCATCTCCGCCTCGGGCACCGCCTGCTGAAAAACCCCTCCACTCCCATCATCCAACCCCCCCGCCCAAATCGGCAAATACTTCATCACCTCATCCCCCTCCTCCATCACCCCGAACAACAAATGATCCGACAAGAAAAACGGAATCCCCTCCCTATCCTTCCCACCTAGCACCCCATCCACAAACCCCACATACCCCCTCCCCAACACCCCCCTACACAACTCCCTCACCGCCTCCACTAACTGGTAATAAAACTCCCCCAACTCAAACCTCAACCCCTCCCCCCACCGCCCGGGCTCATCCACCTCCCCCTCCATCGCGGGATGCCTATAATCCACCACCACCCTCTTCTCACCCCTATTCATACTCGTAGCCTCCTCCCAAACCTCATTCCACCTCTCCACCACCGCCTGCAACCTCACCGCCGTCACGGGATGTCTCCTCTCCGCAAAATGCGCCTTCGTCTCTGGCCAGTTCATCCGATCCCAAAAAAACGGCGTCAGCATCTTCTGCTGCGGCGCCAGCCTCGCATACAGCTCAAACAGCGGCGTGCGCTCCGCCGGCGGGATGTAGTGCGCGCGCTGCGCAGCGATCAGCTCATCCAACCTGGGGGAGAACTTCTCCGGGTTCAGCGCGTCCGCCACCCAGGCGTGGAAGACGGAGAGGAGGGTCTCGGTGAGTAACGCGTGCGCTGCGCGGAGGCCTGGTGGCGGGGTGAGGTCCGGGGAGGCGATGAGCGCGCCGAAGTAGGCGAGGCGGGACCACTGGGGGATGGGGAGGGGGAGGTTTGCGAAGACCGTGGGGGAGTGGAGGAGGGAGAAGGTGGAGGACATGCGGTCCGCGAGGGCGTGGCTGGCGTAGGAGATGGGGTCGGAGGGGTGGTCGCCGTAGTCGTCGCGGCGGCGGTGGGACCAGGTTAGAGGGGGGGTGCGGTGGGAAGGGGGGGAGGTGGGGGAGGCGTGGTCGATGGCGTGTTCGTTGACGAGGATTTTGAAGGACGGGATGAGGACCGAGGGGATGTGCAGGGCGTGGGCGAGCTGGTAGGCTTTTTCGGGGCAGATTTCGATGAATTTTGTGTTGGGGGGGGCGATGAGCCATTGGGTTACGTGGTCGACCACGACGTGTGGGATTTCTAGCGAGATGGCAACCTGGGCGACGGTCCACATGCGTACGGCAGAGTTGAGAAGAAGGTCGCCGCCGTTGATGACCTTGAGGATGCGGACGATGGCGAGACGGTGCCGGATCGGGCAGTAGTCCTCGATTTTGCGGAACTCGGGCAAGTAGTAGTCAAGAGCCGGGTTCTCTTCAAAGATACCCGCCACGCTTTCCTTGACGTGCCACTCGTCGAAGTCCGTGAGACCTGAAATAGGTTAATATCCGCTACAATCTTGTTGGGAAAGGGCTTTACTTACACTTGGAACTCTTGCAGACGTCGTCGTGGCCCAGAACCATGACGGGGCCGACCGCCTTGTCAGCCAGAGGACGGGTCGGGATGCCCTGACCCCCTTCGATAATCTGCTCGGGAAGATAGTGGCCCGCAAGAAACCATAGCTTGACTACCCTCGGCAGCCAGAGCGCCGCGGTGAGGTCTGCCAGCTCGGGGCCCTCTGTGGGAGGAGTGAAGTCGATGACATACTCGATTCCATCGGGTAAACTTTTCTCAAAGCCGAGGCGACGGCGGAAACGAGTCTGGGCTCGGGGTGTTAACATATCCCGGATCTTCTTCGACCCCAGACTCATGAGCTTCTCGTAGCTCATACGGAGAGAGATATCGCTCCAACACTTGCCGTCGCAGGCAGTCGATGAAGTGTCATCCTTGGGAAATGTGACGACAGCGAGAACGACGCCCTGGGTCTGGCTTGCACTCAGGGTCCTGATGGAGGCAATCTCCATAAGATGGCTCTCAATGGCCAGGGCGGCAGAGGGATCGAGGAGGGGAATGTTGTTGTTGGCCATGTTAACGGGTGATGATTTTGGCTACTGGATTGCTGCGGCTTCGCCTTGCGAGTATAGTCTTGCAAACCCGCCTTTTGATAGTCGGCTGGTGGTGTTGGCGATGGAGGGTTGAAGTATGCGAGTCGCGTCTTGACAAAGAAGACGAGATTGGAGGAAAGATTAACTCCTCGTTGAATAATCAGACACTCTCGGGTCTACCCCCCGCGCTCGTGGAATGCGTCGGGCGAGTTGTCAAGTCTGGGCAAAATTGTTTGGCTTGGTGGTCAACAGTTGTCGTCGCCAGGGACAGTGCCAGACGTGGAGCAGTACACGGAGCTGGGTGATGGAGGGAATGAGCTGAGACCCTGTGTGATCGCGGATACACAAGAGGTTGAGGTTGTGAAGGATGTCGAATCAAGACACCTTTGTTGCAATTGATGAGATCTGAGCACAGGACAAGGCCGAGACAATCACGGCGGACGTTGGGTTAAGGCCCCCGCGAGGCGCCTGAGGGCCAGGACTCTCGCAGCTGCGCCACAGGTCTGCTCAATTCCGATGAGCAGGCACCAATGATTGACTCCAGGAATGCGATGATCCGGCAGAGTCCCACAGCCTGATACCACCTTGGAGGTGGGGGCCCTTTGTCTACCTCATAGCGCTGACTCTGGCCTAATCTGTCGAGGCATGCATCGTATCATGGAGTCAGCACTAGTGACGAAATCAAGAACTGAAAATGAGAATGACTTCTTTGGTTGCCTAAAGGCCGGCTGATTATCGTTGCTGTCGCCAGAGAGGAGAGACCACGGCACCTGCATCATGCACGGCACCCTGCATCAACGCAAGGCAACCGGCTCCATCGCGAGCAGCCGGGTCTCGCCTTGCCTTGAGAAGAAATCAAGTGCAAATTATCCAAGCTGACTTCAAGTACATGGAGGCTTGGCCTTGGAGATCTTGGAGTGAAAAGAAGAGATGAACCCGTCGCTGAAGCTGTGGGGAGAACACAGCCAGATCGAAAAGGTGAAAAGGAGAATGGTCTGAGGAGGGAGCCAATCAGATCAAGGGGATTATGTTGTCTGTCAGTACAGTATGAGAATAGTGTTGCACACTGTAGCCGTCTGCAAGTGTGGCTTCTTTCTGACTTGCCACGTGCTTGCCTGCACTATGATCTGTGTGCCTGCAAAGGTAGAAGCGCATTTGTACTGGCGTAAATAAGGTATAAATCTAGGCAGCATATTCTCAGGCTAACTTCTTAAACTACAGTCTAGGGTTCGAAACAGGGTGCAATTTGGCCTGACCCTCAAGCTTCTGTTACACAGTACAAATGTGTGTGTAAGTCGGGGCCTGTTCTAGGCTCCCAATCATTCATCGCCCTGCCCCGCAATCGGCCAGACTCCAAAGCCGTGCCTGCCCGATGTGCTCTGCAATTGTGTGTCGCGTGCCCACCACACAATCTGAAGTGTTGTTCTCAAGAGGAAGCTAGGGGGGAGGAAGGATGAGCTAGAACGACAGAGGGAGGAGCCAGACCGCTTGGCCAACCCCTTTTGCCATCAGCTGTCTTGCTGAGATCCTCATATCTTCAGTTCATCCTGTGAATGCCATAACCAACACCCTCATCACCAAATACTGAAGACGCTGTTTGTTGTTACCCTCCCTTCATCCGATCTATGCAGCTACACACGCCACCTGTTTGTGACCTGTTCACCGCCACAGCTCAAGCTCTCCCCTGAAGCTTAAGCAGACCTTCCACAGAGCTTTCTCTCTGTCTCTCCTCTGCCATCTCCAACCCATCCAGCAGAATATTCACCTTCATCATGCCTCGCACTCCCCAGGCTCCCGCCGCCTCGGCATCTCCTCTCCGTCTCTTCTCGTAAGTTCCTTACGGTGGTGTACATGTACACACACTTGGAAATTATTTAACCCCCTTCCCACCATACCCAGCACCACAACCCCCACCTCATCACCTCTCTCCCACTTTAAACCCCCAACCAACTCAAGAGAACGTAAATGTCTAAAACAGCACTCTAGTAAACATCCGGGCCTAACCGCCGCCGGTGTCCTGCTCGTCGGGACAATCCTTGGTTTTAGGCATGTGGCGTTAACAAAGGCCAAGAACGAGCTGGCGCAGAAGAGCTCGCCGGCGAGTAGGTTTTATGTCACTGTTGAGCGGAGCGGGGGCGGGATCTAAGGCGCCATACTCTTTAATGGGTGAAGTTGATGAATTTGGTTGGTTGTGAGGGTTGAAGGGGAGGGCGGCGAGGATTATGGGGTTCTGAAGGTGATATGGAACGGGCTTTCTTTTGGAGAACAGGTTTGTAGTGTTATGTTCGAAGTTGGAAACGGTGATAAATGAGTTCTAGGGCTGGGACGGAAAAAGAGATGTTGGGTAGACACAAGGTCAGCCATGGGAATCAAGCACATCAACAACTGCTGCATTCCTCTCCCCATGAAGGGCTGCTATCTCCGTCTCAAACGGAAGGAACTTCGTCCATCATGGCACACAACTACTTGCATCCAACCAAATGCATAACTATCGTATACCAAAAAACCGCCCCCATTATCCAAACACGACCACCTCGAGAGCAGAGAGACCAGTAAATGCACAAAACGCCACCCAATGCACCAACCATACCATGCAAAAACAGTAGACGAACCATGCCTGGAACACGGAACATCCAAGGGGTATCAAGACCCTCAACCCACTAGAGCAGAGAGCCAGCGAAGACTACCACTCCTCTTTCACCCATCACAAAGAAATTCCCTTCCCCCCAACCCCACCATCACCCACCTCATCTGACCCCTGACTCCCCTCCCCTCCACCACTTCCAACAATAACAACCTCCCTCTCCTTCCCCTTCACCGTCCTCCCCTCACCACCCTCACCCTCCTCCTTCACACCACCCCTAATCCCCAACCCTGCACTCCCCCCACTACTCCCCCCCTCCCCCCTCGGACTCCTCCAAACCCCACTCCTCCTCGCTCCGCCAGAGCCAGGCGGCGCAATCCTCCTCGGCACGACCTTCCCCCCACCACTCCCACCACCCCTCCTAAACCCCCTTTCCCTGCCCACAACAACCTCCACCAATGCCTGCCCCACCCCAACCTCACTCGGATCCGACCCCGGAAACATCCTTCCATGCTGACCTTGCCCCTGCGAATGATGATGAGCATGATAATAACTGTGCTGCCGCCCCCACGCCCTCCCCCAACTCTTACTCCCCATCCCCACCCCCCCGCTTCCCCCACCAACTCCCTCATCACTATTACACGCCGTATTCGGCACAGACTTCCTCAACACCCTCATCTCCCGCACCATATCCCCCAAACTCTCCTCCAACGACTTCATCCTCGCCAGCACCAGTTTATTCATCCTACTCGTTCCACTCCCATGGTCCACGCTGTACGCGCTGAGTGTCTCATTCCCGTCGTTGTCCTCGTCGGCTGAGGTAGCGGCGAGATCGGCCAGGGAGCGGCGGCGCGTGGGGGGTTTGTGGTTGTGGTTGTGCTGCTGGTGGGGATGGCGGGTTGTGGTGTGCGGGGGGAAGGTTGGAGTGGTGGTGGGGATGTCGAGGGTGAGGCCGCGCGGGCGGGTGGTGTGGGTGAGAGGGGCGGTGCGCGACATGGCAAGGAGGTCGCCTGGTTGGATCATGGAGCGCGGGCGGGAGTTCGCGAGGTAGAGAGAGCGGCGCGGGGAGCGACGGCCGTCACCACCGCTGGTGCGGGTGATGGGGGTTTGGACGGGGGTGTGCCGCGTAGTGGTGGGACGGGAGAAGGCGCGCGGGAAGTGGAAGGCGGAGGCGGAGGAGTCGCTGTGGGGGCGGGCGTCGTCTTCGGGTGCGTAGAGGATGGTGTTGGTTGAGAGGGTGCGGGTGTGCAGCGGGATTCTTCGGGATGTGGGTGGGCGCGGGGAGTCGACAGATGAGAGCTCGGCGTTGGTGAAGCGGGTTGCCACGGGTGTGGTGAAGTAGTCCTCCTCGGCGGCCTGTTCCACGGCGTCCATGTTGTTGGTCGCGTCATCTCCGTCGTCCTCGTCGTTGGTAACCAACTCGTCATCTCCATCCGCGTCGACGTCCGTACTCTCCTTCGCCTCGACAGCGTAGTCTCTCCGTGCAATCCCGTCGTTGAGCATCTCGTGCAGCGCCGGGTAAGGTGCCTCCGAGACGAGGTCGGCAGGATCGCTTGCTGCCGATCTAATGTCCGAATAATTTCGAGGAAACCTCGACGGCCGATCGGGGTTTATGCTTGCCCTCCGCTGCCAGCCCGGTGCTAGCCTAGTGTCAATGGTCGAGTAGTTCTGCGGTGAAGTATAACCGCCCTGCTGGTCCACCCAGTTCCGAATGGCAGTCTGCGTCTTACGACGGTCGTTCTGCCTTTGCCTCCGCACGTCAGGAACGCGCCGGAACACCTCTTCCAGGGCCCGGTCCTTCTGGTAGCCCATCACCGATTCTTCGCGAACACGGATGCTGGGGCTGAAAAAGGCCGATCTGCTTGCGGGGTCGGAGAAGCCATACTGCCGCCCACGCCGCGGCTTATCCACCAGGTCCGTAGCTTCGTAGACGTCGGGCGCCAGGAACAACTTCTCGTAGAAGTAGATGCAGAAGAGCAGCGGAAAGTGGGTGGCCTTGATCACTGTGCGGTTGATCCAGATGTACTGATCCGAGGATGTGCAGTATCTCAGGGGCATGAGAGCCCAGGCGAAGATGTTGCCGGGCGCAATGTAGGAAAAGAGGGCATCGCTCTTGACCATTGATATCGTGTTGATGGCGAAAGTGAAACTAGACGCTGGTCAGTATTGAGAAGGGAGTCTGGCGGCAAGAGACGTACTGGTATTCCTGACTCGCTCTGGAGGTGATGGACATGAATGAATTGCCCAGGACGGTAATGAGCAGGGTCCTGAAACGAAGGGTTAGTTTCCTCGGTTGTGAAGTAAGGAATGCAGGCAATACTTACAAGATGATGAAGTGAGAGATGACCAGAAAGAGGCCCATAAGTGCCTTGCCCATCCAATTGTAGGTTGACCACCTGCGGGAACCCTGTCAGTCCTAGTGTTCTTTGCGTTTGTAAGTGGGGGGAGGCGACGTACATCTCCCAAGCAGACGGCGTAAAACCCATGAGTATCTGGAACATCTTGTACGCCATCGCCGACGGGTCATCTGCGTTTTTGGAGGATGCAAAGAACACGAAAAAGCCGCTGCAACAGATGAGAACGAGAACAAAAACGGCAGCCAGGTCTATAGCCAGCAGCCTCAGAGCAATCAACAATTGCGAGAAGTAGCGGTTATGCTCCAACACGCCAAATATTCTCGGCAGGAGAAGGATGGCGTTGACAGCAAGAACATCGTAGGCGTTCTGGTTCCATTTGTGCGGATCAAGGAGGAAAACGCCGTAGATGCGCATGCAGGAGTAGACAATCTGCAGCACCAATATCCCAAGATCGAAGAGGTTCCAGAAGTTCATGACGTAGAACGAGAAGCCCTGCTCGTTGAATCCAACAATCTCGTCGAGCATGTAGCCGGCGCTCCAGAACCAGAATATTAGTTCCAGGCTCGTGATCTTGCTTGAGCGCTGGCCCAGGACCGCAAGGAACAGGCCAATCAAGATGATCAGAGAGCACGTCGAGAACAGTCGACGGTAACGGGGCACTCGTAGCCGAGACAGCTTGAACGGGGATGCGGTGCGAGGGTTGTAGAGCGCGACGGCGCGGCGACCGGTGGTAAAGGATTGTAGCCGGGCAGAATCCTCCTTCGGCCGCTGATCACCTAGCAACGGAGTGCGGATAGTGCTCTGGCGCCGGGACAGAT
Organism: Chloridium humicola; assembly: GCA_027569505.1. NCBI lineage: Eukaryota > Fungi > Ascomycota > Sordariomycetes > Chaetosphaeriales > Chaetosphaeriaceae > Chloridium > Chloridium humicola. Next base: position 609,926 of record JAPDFF010000003.1, read on the forward strand.
TGCTGCCGCTGGCGCTCGTTGAAGACCCTTGAGGCCGGGGTTCCTCGCGGGTGGGAAAAATGTTGATGGCGCCATTCCAGATGGCCTCGAGCTGCTGCACGACCAAGGGGTGAGACAGAAAGTGCTTGGCAGAGGACCGGACGGCGACTTCGAGGGTAGATGTCCTCAGTGCGGCGGACTTTTGCCTGCTGCCTCCGGGTGTGAGCGGTGTCTGGGACCCGGAGATGCCCTGCAGAGGGTAGAAGTCGTAACAAAGGGCGTCGATGAGTTCCCTGGTAGAGTACTCCTTGAGAAGTTTGATCGCAAGCATCTCACATATCCTCGCTCTTGTCCCGCTGGTACCGGCGGTGCCTGGGTATTGCTGGCCTTCCTTCTCGAACTGCAGGCAGTTCGCTATTAAAGCGTAGAGAGTCCCTTGCGAGAAATGCTGGTTGCGTATTTGTTGCAGCATCGGTTTAACTAGGAACTGCGAAATCTGTGGGGACCTCAGTTGCTCCCATGTCAAGGTGGTCTCGGTTCTGGCTTGGACAACGGCGCGAATCGCATGGGTCGTACTGTAGATGGGAATAGAGTCTGCGATGCCAATGATTAGATGTGCTATCGAAACAAGAAGCTGAAAATCCGCACCTAGGTGACTGCCGGAGAATACAGGCAGGAGACCGGCTGAGCGAGCCAGGCCATCCTCGTCCGCCTCAGGGCCCCCTGCGGGCCTGGCGCGAGACTGCTCGCCATCGTTGGATTCTTCGTCGTCATCGTCGGCCTCAGTGAAGTCGGCGGTGGCATGAAGGTGTCGTCGGTATTCGGCAATGGAGGGGCGGAATGTGAAGTCGTGCTCGAGATCGGGGCGGTCCTCGACTCGCGAGCTACTGCCCTTGAAGGGTCGCAGGAGGGCAGCCAACATCCTCTGGCTGGGCTGAGCGTGCCCGGGCGCGTCAGAGGCAGCGCCTAAGCGCCATGGAAGTTGTCGAGTGGAAATAGTGTCGAGTCAATGTGTCGCGGGGTGTCAATGGCGCGGCTGGAGACTCGATCCAACGCGCTCTCTGTCCTGGTCTCTTTCCGTCTGTACGCAGCCAGTGCTACAGGAAGCAACCACTCTCCAACGGTTCCTTTGAGAATATGAATCGGCGACGTAATGGGGTACTTTCCCCTTTCCAGACTTCTCCTAATCCGCGTATATCCCTCCCAACTGAAGAGAAAAAAGATGAAGCGCGTGAGCGCGTCTGGCAGTGAGCCAGGAAGTCGGGATGGAGAGGGTGTGGGTGGTAGGACCGGGCTAATAAAGGGTCCGCCGTCTCGACCGATCGACCCAGACGGCGCGGCATGATAAGGGCAGGGTCAGCTGGGGAATCCCTGTCGGAGCGCTAAGACACCCGCACTCCTGCCCCCTGCTTCCTGTGTGCTTCCTGTTTCCCAACTGCCAACCTCGAAACCACAGGCCAGAGCTGGCCAAGGAGAGGAACGTTCTCTCGGACTGCTTCCAGCTGCAATGGCCGTCGTTCTCATCCTTCAGGCCACACCGCCAGTGCTCGTCCCTTTCCCCGTGGTCTCCTGGCGAATAGGGGGAGTTGATGCAGCACTCGCAGCTCGGACGGCGCAGCGAATCGCGGGGTCAAGTGGGCGTCGCCAAGCATGTTGGCGAGGAGGCTGTCCTGCTGGGGGCAACCGGGGGCAACGACAGGACGGGCAGCCCAGTGCCTCGCAGGAATAGCGTCTCCGAACGGATCGCGGCATGCGGTGGGCTGCTCTGCCCACATGCCCCTCCCGCTGACACCGCGCTTGTCTGACTTGGGATCGAGAGATGTCGCCATCGCGAGAGCAAGCAGATACCGCGGTGGCCTCATGACCCGGTGTTCGGTGGACGGTGAGCACTCAGTCATTGTCCATGTTCAGGGTCGGTTACACGCCCTGCACGGCAGCTGCAGCTTGCTCCCTCCATCATGCGGATGCGCAGGGCGTCGCCTATCGATGAGCATGCCGACCCTCCATGGCATTTCAGATCGGCCATCTCAGCTTGACCGCATCTTGCTTGGAGGAGGCTGATAAGAGTCGAAAAAGCGGACAATGAAACATGAGGAGAGAAGGATGACAACAGAAAAAGGGGGAGGCAAACAACAAGCAGCTGAGCTGGTTCGGGTTCTCGCCAATACGGTTCTTGTGAACCTCAAGCCCTCATGTCGTGTTTGGCGAGGATGAACAACACAGGTCGCCATGACCATGGCGAAAACGACCTGTGTCAAGCTTGACCCTCACATCCGCCAAACTGGTGCCCGTGTCCAAGCAGCCGTCCCCCACGCCGGGTCGGCGTATCGGTCGCGTAATACTCACCGACCGGGGCACGATCCCCAGAGAGTTAGACACGGCATGGCGGGGTAGATCCGGTTTGGAGAAAGAGGAAATCCGCGCGGACCATGCCGCGCATTAGCGAGACGGGGCGCCACGATGTGAGCCGTGTTAAGATCGCAAGGATCGGTGGTGTCGTGCGATGCGTGACGGACGGATCTGTCCAGACCTTAGACTGAAATTGATGTCAGACGACAGCCCTCAGAAATGGCAAGATGGAGAGACGAGAGAAGGGAAAGAGGCAGGCCCTGAGGATCCACAAGCTGGATCTGAGCAGGGGCCACATGCGAGATCTCCCACGCGGCGCCAAGCCAAGTCGACAGAGATAGCTCCAAAGTCAGCCCATAAAGACGGCAATGGACGGGTTGGTGGGAAACCAAGAGCTCCCAAAGGACTTTGAGAGAAGATTGAAAAGGAGAGGAAAAGAGAAGAAGATATTTTAAACGAGAGAGATTTGTAGAAAAATAAACAAGAAGCAAGAAAGAGAGTCAAAGGTTGAGACAACAGCGTAAGAAAAAAAAAAAGACGAGAAAATGGCAACAGGAAGAAAAGAGAGGAATGAAAAGATCAAAGGGAAAGTTTAACTGGAAGAAAAGAATAAGGAGAAAACTGATTGTTGGGACCCAATGTCCGAAGCCTTTTGCTGAGTGAGCAGAAGTGCTGGAACTTTGACGTCCCTAACTGGACAACACTTTAACTGACCCTAACCCTGAACCTGGGCTCAGACCACAGGTTAACTGGACTCTGAGTTGTCGAAGTCCATGGCTAACAAACATTGTACCCAACGATCCAAGAGAACAGTCAACCCTGTCTCCTCAGATTCTCGCAACCTGAACTTGAGCTGTTGTTTTCGAATTTGTGTCATTGGTGAGCCAGGAGACCGGGACAATGCAAGGACCCACTTCCGCTCCGCTCCGACCTCTCCCGGGATCCCCACAGCTAGCTCCATCTTCCCAGCTCTTAAGCTCCCGCTCGGATCCCATTCTCCAACAACAGCCGCATGGCAAATACAGGTCCGCTGGCTCAATGGCAGAGCGTCTGACTACGATGGTGTTCACTCTCCAGGTGACACTCAGTAATCAGGAGGTTCCAGGTTCGACCCCTGGGTGGATCGAAACACAAAGGGGGAAAGCTTTTTCCGTTTGTTTATTTATTTCCGAATTCGCGAGATTGGTGTCTCTGGACTTCGCTCGTTGAGGAGGTGCCATTTTTTGCAGAACCAAAGTTGTTCCTGCCATCGTCGAAACATGGCATTATCTGGTGTGTCTGGGAGGCCGATCGAGGAGGCGGAAATCAGCTGAAAAATGCGATTTTTGCGGTGGTTGCGGATCCGGGCCTAAGACGCAGGGAGGTCCTTGTGCGCCACAGCCGAGAACCCCACGCGACCGCCTCCGCCAGATCGATTGTCGTGTCGCTGATTGGCTGCGGGCAGAAAACTTGACGCACTCGGTAACTCTGCCGTTGCGTCCAATTCCCTCGATGGAGCCGCCCTGGCTGGGAACCCCGCGCTAGCTCATCACCGCCCTGAAAAAGTTCCGCCCAGAGTCTTTTTGCCAGTCGGTGGCGGGGCATCGCAACGCGACTCTCTCACATACAAATTCGGCCATCGCCAGCACTCGCCCCCTTCGTCTTTTGTTTCTTTCGGTCTCTTCTATGCAGAAGGGCTGACGAATCTGGATCACGACAGTTTGTGTGTGAACGGAACATTTCTCGTCTTTTTTTCTGACATCATCCACGCCGACACGCACCTTGCGAGCTCCCCACCCTCGCAACCCCCACCAACAGACAGCACTTACACCGCGCTGCTCTCCCTCACAGCTTCGCGTCTCCCAACCACGCTGCTGTCGAATCCTCATTTTCTCACCCTTTTCTGATCTTCTTCTTATTTTCCCCTCATATTTTCATCCCCTCAACCTCCCACACACATCACAATGGCCGCCACACTCTACCGCCCGGCTACGGCCCGCATTGCTAGCACCGAGAGCCAAGGATTGGTCACCCTTGAGCTTGAGGATGGCTCTGCCTACCAGGGCTACAGCTTCGGTGCCCCCAAGAGCATCTCTGGCGAGCTGGTCTTCCAGACGGGCATGGTGGGCTACCCCGAATCCGTCACGGACCCCTCCTACCGCGGCCAGATCCTCGTCGTCACCTTCCCCCTCGTCGGCAACTACGGCGTCCCCTCCAGGGAAACCATCGACGAGTTCCTCGGCGATCTCTCCGCCCACTTCGAGTCGTCACAAATTCACATCGCCGGTCTCGTCACGGCCACATATGCCGGCGAGGACTACTCACACTTCCTCGCGACCTCGTCCCTTGGCACATGGCTCAAGGAGCAGGGCATCCCTGCCATGTACGGCGTCGACACCCGCGCCCTCACAAAGCGCATCCGCGAAAAGGGCAGCATGCTTGGTCGCATGCTCCTGGAGAAGAAGGATATGCCCAATGGCGTCAATGGCGACGCCAAGGGCTTCGCTCTCCCCGGCATCATGGGCAACTGGAAGCCCCACTTCGAGGCGATCGACTGGGTCAATCCCAATGAGAAGAACCTCGTGGCTGAGGGTGAGTGAACACAAGGATGAAGCTGCATGAGCCATGAACATGTGCTGACCCCATCTACTGCAGTCTCCATCAAGGCCCCCAAACTCTACCAGCCGCCCGCGGACTCCGCTCTCAGGCACCCCGCTGGCCGGCCGCTCCGCATCCTCTGCCTCGATGTTGGTATGAAATATAACCAGCTGAGGTGCTTCCTCAGGCGTGGTGTCGAGGTTCTGGTTTGCCCCTGGGACTACGACTTCCGCTCCGAGACATACGATGGTCTGTTCATCTCCAACGGTCCCGGCGACCCGGCCATCATGGAGGCCACGGTCAAGAACATTGCCGCCGCCCTGGAGGAGAACCGCACCCCCATCTTCGGTATCTGCCTTGGTCACCAGCTGCTTGCCCGCGCTTCCGGAGCCAAGACGATCAAGCTCAAGTTCGGTAACCGCGGCCACAACATCCCCTGCACCAGCATGGTGACGGGCAAGTGCCACATCACTTCCCAGAACCACGGCTATGCCGTTGACGCCGACACCCTCCCCACTGGTTGGCAGGAACTGTTCGTCAATGCCAACGACGGCAGCAACGAGGGTATCATGCACGTCGGAAAGCCCCACTTCAGTGTTCAGTTCCACCCCGAGAGCACGCCTGGCCCGCGGGACACTGAGTATCTCTTCGACGTCTTCATTCAGACCGTCGCCAACTGCGCTGCCGACAGCAGCCTGCTCCAGGCTGGTGTCGATTTCCCCGGCGGCACCGTTGAGGAGAACAACCTCAAGAACCCCCGCGTCTCCGTCAAGAAGGTGCTCGTCCTCGGCAGTGGTGGTCTCAGCATTGGCCAGGCTGGCGAGTTCGACTACTCTGGCAGCCAGGCGATCAAAGCCCTGAAGGAGGAAGGCATCTACACCGTCCTCATTAACCCCAACATCGCTACCATCCAGACCTCCAAGGGTCTCGCCGACAAGGTCTACTTCCTTCCCGTCAACGCCGAGTTTGTGCGCAAGGTTATCGTCTACGAGAAGCCCGATGCCATCTACTGCACCTTTGGTGGCCAGACTGCCCTGTCGGTCGGCATCCAGCTCAAGGATGAGTTTGAGCAGCTCGGTGTCCGGGTCCTGGGTACGCCCATTGACACCATCATCACCACTGAGGATCGCGAGCTCTTTGCCCGCAGCATGGACTCGATTGGTGAGAGGTGCGCCAAGTCAGCCTCGGCCAACAACATTGAGGAGGCCATGCACGTCGTCAAGGACATTGGCTTCCCCGTCATCGTCCGTGCCGCCTACGCGCTCGGTGGTCTCGGCAGTGGTTTTGCCAACAACGAGGCCGAGCTCCTGGATCTCTGCAACAAGGCCTTCGCCGCCAGCCCCCAGGTGCTGATCGAGCGCAGTATGAAGGGCTGGAAGGAGATTGAGTACGAAGTCGTCCGCGATTGCCAGGACAACTGCATCACCGTGTGCAACATGGAGAACTTCGATCCCCTCGGCATCCACACCGGCGACTCGATCGTCGTCGCCCCTTCGCAGACGCTGTCCGACGAGGACTACAACATGCTCCGGACGACGGCCGTCAACGTCATCCGCCACCTCGGCGTTGTCGGCGAGTGCAACATCCAGTACGCCCTCAACCCCTTCTCCAAGGAGTACTGCATCATCGAAGTCAACGCCAGACTGTCGCGTTCGTCCGCCCTGGCGTCCAAGGCCACCGGGTACCCGCTTGCCTTTATCGCCGCCAAGCTGGGTCTCGGCATCCCGCTCAAGGACATCAAGAACAGCGTCACCAAGGTCACCTGCGCTTGCTTCGAGCCCTCGCTCGACTACGTCGTGGTCAAGATGCCCCGCTGGGACTTGAAGAAGTTTACTCGCGTCTCCACCCAGCTCGGCTCGTCCATGAAGAGTGTCGGTGAGGTCATGAGCATTGGCAGAACCTTCGAGGAAGCCATACAGAAAGCCATCCGCGCCATCGACTTCCACAACCTGGGCTTCAACGAGACCCCGGCCCTAATGTCCATCGACGACGAGCTTCAGACCCCGTCTGACCAGCGTCTCTTCGCCATCGCCAACGCCATGGCCGCCGGGTACTCTGTTCAGAGGATCTGGGAGCTGACCAGCATCGACAAGTGGTTCCTCGACCGCCTCAAGGGCTTGAGCGACTTTGCCAAGTCGATGAAGGGCCTCCGGGACGGCGGCGCCTCCCTCGGCCCCGGCATGCTGCTCCAGGCCAAGCAGCTCGGCTTCTGCGACCGTCAGATCGCCAACTTCTGGGATCTCAACGAGCTTGCCGTCCGCGAGATGCGCCGCGCCGCGGGGATCACCCCGTTCGTGAAGCAAATCGACACCGTCGCTGCCGAGTTCCCGTCCTTCACCAACTACCTGTACCTCACGTACAATGCCAGCGAGCACGACGTCACTTTCGACGACCACGGCGTCATGGTCCTCGGCTCTGGCGTGTATCGCATTGGTTCGTCCGTCGAGTTCGACTGGTGCTCCGTCCGGGCAATCCGGACCCTCCGCGAGGCCGGACGGAAGACAATCATGGTTAATGTAAGTACATCATCTCTTCTGTTCTCAACACCACCCCTCGCCCCTTCCCTTCTGTATCATCAAGAAGATATAGGGAAGAAACAAGAGCAATAGTGCTAATTGAGATTCAATTTAGCCTAACCCCGAGAGCGTCTCCACAGACACTGATGAGGCTGATCGTCTCTATTTCGAGAACATGGACATGGAGACTGTGTTGAACATCTATGAAGTTGAGTCCGCGTTCGGTGTGCTTGCCGCGATGGGCGGTCAAGCCCCCAACAACATCGCCCTAGCACTTCACCGCGCCAAGGTCAACGTCCTCGGCACCTCCCCGGAGATGATCGACACCGCCGAAAACCGTTTCAAGTTCTCCCGCATGCTTGATCGGATCGACGTCGACCAGCCGACCTGGAAGGAGCTGACGAGCTTCGACGCTGCCAAGGAGTTCTGCCAGAAGGTCGGGTACCCGGTGTTGGTGCGCCCGTCGTACGTGCTCTCCGGTGCCGCTATGAACACGGTCTACTCCGAGGGCGATCTGCAGAACTACCTGCAGCAGGCCGCCGACGTGTCCCCGGACCACCCCGTCGTCATCACCAAGTACATCGAGAACGCCAAGGAGATCGAGATGGACGCTGTGGCCAAGGACGGCAAGATGGTCTGCCACTTCATCTCGGAGCACGTTGAGAACGCCGGTGTCCACTCTGGCGATGCCACGCTCATCCTCCCGCCTCAGGATCTTTCTAAGACAACGATCCAGCGGATCGAGGAAGCCACCCGCAAGATTGGCGCCGCTCTTAACGTCACCGGTCCTTACAACATCCAGTTCATCGCCAAGGACAACGACATCAAGGTCATCGAGTGCAACGTCCGTGCCTCTCGCTCCTTCCCCTTCGTCTCCAAGGTCATGAGCGTCGATCTCATCGAGATGGCCACCAAGGCAATCATGGACATTCCCTTCGAGGAGTATCCTAAGATCGACCGCCCCGACAACTGCGTTGGTGTCAAGGTGCCGCAGTTCAGCTTCTCACGTCTGTCTGGCGCTGACCCCGTCCTGGGCGTCGAGATGGCTTCTACCGGCGAGGTCGCCTCTTTCGGCCGCGACAAGTACGAGGCCTACCTGAAGGCCCTGCTGTCGACCGGCTTCAAGATCCCCAAGAACAACATCCTTCTCTCCATTGGCTCGTACAAGGACAAGGAGGAGTTGCTTCCTTCGATCAAGAAGATGGGAGAGATGGGCTACAAGCTTTTCGCCACGGCCGGTACCGCCGACTTCCTCAGCAACCACGGTGTGCAGGTCCAGTATCTTGAGGCCTTGGGCAAGGAGGAGGATGAGAAGTCCGAGTACTCGCTCACGCAACATCTGGCCAACAACATGATCGACCTGTACATCAACCTTCCGTCCAGCAACAGGTACAGGCGCCCGGCCAACTACATGAGCAAGGGCTACCAGACTCGCCGCATGGCCGTCGACTACCAGATCCCGCTTGTCACCAACGTCAAGAACGCCAAGATCCTTGTCGAGGCCCTCGCCCGGCACTTCGACTTGAATGTCGGCGTCCGCGACTACCAGACCAGCCACCGCACCATCCAGCTTCCCGGTCTGGTCAACATCGCCGCCTTTGTCCCCGGTCTCGTTACCCGGGACAGCGATGACCTCCAGAGCGTCACCAAGGCCTCAATTGCCGCCGGATTCAGCATGATCAGGGTCATGCCCGTCGCCAAGGACGGCTCGATCTCGGACGTCAAGTCTCTCAAGGTTGCCCAGCAGAACGGCAAGCGCGGCGCTTACTGCGACTTCAACCTGTCTATCGCCGCCACGTCGGACAACGCCAGCCAGATCAGCCACTCTGCCGGCGAGGTTGGCTCTCTGTTCATTCCCTTCAACCACCTCTCGGACAACATCAGCAAGGTTGCGGCCGTGGAGGCGCACTTTGACGCCTGGCCCACGCACAAGCCCATCGTCACGGACGCGAAGACCACCGACCTGGCGTCCATCCTTCTGCTCGCCAGCCTGCACAGCCGTCGCATCCATGTCACCGGCGTGACGACCAAGGATGACATCAAGCTCATCGCCATGGGCAAGGAGAAGGGCCTCAAGGTGACGTGCGATGCCAGCATCTACGCGCTGTACCTGTCGCAGAAGGACTACCCCGGCTGCCAGTTCCTGCCCACCGCTGAGGACCAGGCCGCGCTTTGGGAGCACCTGGAGACCATTGATGTCTTCTCCATCGGCAGCCTGCCGTACCAGCTCGCTCACTTCATGAAGAAGCCGGCGGGTGTGTCGGCTGGTATTGCCGACGCTCTGCCGCTGCTCCTGACTTCGGTCGCCGAGGGCAAGCTGACCGTCGAGGATATCACGGCGCGTCTCCATGACAACCCCAAGGAGATCTTCGAGCTGCACGACCAGGTCAACGCCAGCATCGAGATCGAGATTGACCGTCCCTGCGTCGTTGCAGACACCGGCTCGTGGTCGCCTTTCACGGGTAAGGTCCTGAAGGCATCGATCCAGCGCGTCACCTTCCAGGACCAGGTCGTCTGCCTCGATGGTGTCATCCTCCCGGTGCCTCCTCGCGGCAACGACATGTCCACCCACGGGGCCTTGGGTCAGATGGCTGCCATCTCGTCTCCCGCAGTCCGGCCCATCCACCACCCCATATCGCCCACTGTCGACGACAGGCGCCAGAGCCACAGCGGTGTACGGTCGGTGTTCAGCAAGTCCAAGGCCGCCGAGATCATGGGATCTCCCCTTGCCCCTGCCACTCGCGGACCCCTTGTGGATGAGTTCTCCCTGCCTCTCTCGGCGCAGCCGAGCATTTCGCCGCTCCAGCACATGCTCTCCGCCCCGTCGTCCTTCAAGAAATCGCACGTCCTCTCCGTCACGCAGTACACCCGCAGCGACCTGCACCTGCTCTTCAACATCGCTCAGGAGATGCGCCTCGGCGTGCAGCGCGAGGGCGTCCTCGACATTCTCCGCGGCCGGCTCCTCTGCACGCTCTTCTACGAGCCCTCCACCCGCACCTCCGCCTCCTTCGACGCGGCCATGCAGCGCCTGGGCGGCCGCACCACCGCCGTCACGACCTCGACCTCCTCCGTCGTAAAAGGCGAGACCCTCCAAGACACTCTCCGCACGCTCGCCTGCTACGGCGACGCGATAGTGCTCCGCCACCCCGACGAGAAGTGCGTCGACATCGCAAAGAAGTACTCCCCCGTCCCCGTCATCAACGGCGGCAACGGCGCCAAGGAACACCCCACCCAGGCCTTCCTCGACCTCTTCACCATCCGCGAGGAGCTCGGCACCATGCAGGGTCTCACCATCACCTTTGTCGGCGATCTTTTGTACGGCCGCCCCGTCCACTCCCTCGTCTACCTCCTGCGCCACTACCAGGTCAAGGTCCAGCTCGTCTCGCCCGCGGCCCTGCGCCTACCCGCGGCCGTGCGCCAGCAGCTTGTCGATGCTGACCAGTTGCTGTGCGAGAGCGAGACGCTGACGCCGGAGATTTTGGGGAGGACGGATGTGCTGTACTGCACACGCGTGCAGAAGGAGCGGTTTGAGAGTCTGGCAGAGTATGAGAGTGTTAGGCATGCGTATCGTGTGGATTATGGCACGCTGAAGCATGCGAAGCAGACTATGTGTGTCATGCATCCGCTGCCGAGGAATGAGGAGGTTGCGGAGGAGGTGGATTTTGATCAGCGGGCGGCGTATTTCAGACAGGTGAGTTCCACGTGGTTAATACGGAAACAGGATGGGTTTGCTGACGCGTGTGATAAACAGATGAGATACGGTCTCTACTGCCGCATGGCTTTGCTTGCGCTGGTCATGTCGTGAGAGATTGGTCATGTTTTGAGATGATTTAGCGTCTTGTCTGTTGTGTTTGTTTTGATTTTGTTTCATTGGCATGTCTGTTGGGGTATATATGGGGAAATATGGTATTCGGAAAACGGGTAATCGAAAATGGGCGGTTTGTTCTGGTTTCTGTCGCTCTTGCTTGAGAGTTTCACTACAGTGACATTTCCTGGCTTTTTTAGCTAGACCAAAGGATTTGTCATAGACTTGCAACGGCTCGCGCCGCTGGATCATGATGATGATATGTGATGTGTGGGTGGTGTGGGAATGGCGTTTGGTTAGGTGGTTTGGGTGGTGTATATACATGCGTATGGATGTATGTTAGTCTAGCTTCTGTATGTTAAACTGAGGTTGTGTCAGAGACATTCCTCGTCGTCACTATTCGTCGTCTCTATTGCCCTCCGAGTGCGGCCCTCATGTTGGACACGGCGGGGGTCTGCAGTTGGGAGAAGGGGCCGGAATTGGCACGCGATCTTGAAGGACATGGGATGCACCGCGTGCTTCCCAGGCCTAGCTCGGGACATGCTAGCATTTCCTTGATCGTAGTAATATCACTTGTTTTTATATATTCCCAATTGTTGTTGAAAGCTTTTATCTTTTTTCTCTTCCATCTCTTCTTCATTCTCATCTTTATCTTGTATATCTTTCATTTCCTCTTCGTCTTCTTCAACTTCTTTATTTTCGTCTTCTTCCCCTCTTGTCTTTTTTCCTTCTACGTTTCTTTTCCTTATCCTTTTATTTGCTTTAACCTTCTTCTAAATCTTCTTCCCCTCCCTCCTCCTTTTTCTTTTATCCCCCCTCTACTTTCTTGAGTTTTTTGTCTTGTTCTTTTTCTTCCCCTTACTCTACTCCTTTTCCCTTTCAAAGTTCTTCCCCGTCTTCTTCCCCGTCTTCTTCCCCGTCTTCTTCCCCGTCTTCTTCCCCGTCTTCTTCCCCGTCTTTTTTATTTTATGGTTTACTGCTTCCATTTTTTTTTTCATCCATATCTTCTGCTTCTTCCCGTCTTCCCAGGTGTGTCAAGGACTTCTAATGCAAATCACACGGTATGTGTAAATGACTGGAAGTCTGGGCACGAGCTGAATTGCTTCTCAACGTGATAGAATTACATGATTGCTCATTAAATCCCTATCTCATCCTGACCTTGCTGTCCCGAGTTTCTTTAATAGAGAATTGTCGGTATTAGCAAACACTGCGAGAGATCTCGTCGCTGTGCGTGGTAGAAGTCGACACGAGGACATGCACGTCACACTTAACAGTAGTAGTTTGCCTAGCTTTTCTGGAATCTGCTGTATTTACCAGCAACACCGGAGGACGGATTCATCGATTTGTCGACAGAATATGATCTCCTATGCTTCATCCTTGGTGTTGCGCTCGCCTCAATTTGGGTTGTGGTCAAGATGTCGTTGACACGGTACGGAAGGCTAGCTCGCGGACACTGTGTGGAACACACCCCGGCAGCGAACCGTTCGCGCGGAATTTCCAAGCTCTCCGTTCCGAGCCTCTGAGCTCATCGACACACCACCACCACGACCAAGCTCCACGGAACCGCGATTCGGCCTCACCCGCGCCAGTACAAGGCCGAACCGACTACCAGTAGCGCGCATCATGCTCTAATGCTTCCCTGAGAAACAATTGGTACGTCCCGACCCCAATTGGCAAGCTCATCTATCGCTCCATCTCTAATTCTCGCGCACAGGTGCCGCTGCCGCTGCTGCTGCTTCCCCTCGTTCCTCCACGACGACCCCCTGCCCGCTCGAACTACAACCTCGCTACCCCCCACCGAAAATCTCCTCCCTCCGCCTCCCCTCCGCCTCCCCCAATCAACCCCCCCCCCCCTTCCCACCAAATCAGCTATCCAAAGTCCAAAATGCCACCCCCCCACCTCCACCCCCGCTCACGCATGACCTCCTCCCTCTTCGCCACCACAGTCCTCGCAAGCTTCTTCGTCGTCGCGCTACCACACATCCTGCCATGCCCTGCGCCGCGGCGGGCCTACGCCGACGGGGAGATGCCGCCGCCTGGGACAGATCCGAGGAGGACGAGGAGGAGGAGGGTGTGTGAGAGTGAAAATGGTGGTGGGGATGATGGGACGGTGACGAGGATTGTGGAGTTTAGGCCTGGGGCTGAGACGGGTAGTGAGGGTGTTGAGGGTGCGGAGAGAAAGAGGAGGGCGAAGCAGGCGAGGGAGTGTCCCGTGCCGAAGCCGGGTGGGGTGTTGGGCGAGTGGTTGGGGTTTCATGGAGATGGGAGTAAAGGGGGGGAGGGGGGGGATGGGAAAGGAGGGACGGAGAGGTGATGGGTGCAGGGGCTGGGTGGGTGTGGATGATTGATGATGAGGATGTGATGGCCATCTTGGTGATGGTGTCTGTGGATATGTACGGCAAGCAGGAGGAGGGGTTGTATGATCTGATGAAGAGGGGGTGTTGTATGATGGAGAGGAGCGCAAAAGTGTGGCGGGCAACACTGGATATGGGGTGGATTTACCCTCGATAGCCAACGAGAGGCCAAACTTCGGAATATGAGAAGATATGTTTCCACCTTTGAGGAGACGGGCGCGAGGTCGGCATGCAACGGGCTGTGAGAGACAGCTTTTTAAGGAGGGACTCTCCGTTTGATCCATGGTTAAGGTGGTTTGACAGCAATATGGCCCGGATGGGTAGCCATTCCCTTCTCACTTTTGTTTGCCCGTCTCGGACCATGCATCATTCTTTTCCCCGCATTTGGTTTCCTTGCTTCCGACCCAGGCTCTCTACGGCAGCGGACTTCGGCATTACAATTATACCAAGTTGTACCTGTGTTCCGCAAAGGGAACCACCACACTATCTCACTTGGCGAGGCGACCTGCATTCTCTCCCGGTTGACCTACCAGCTTCCCATGCCTCCTGTATCATCGACATCCCGTCATCCCATCAACTCATTGCCAATGCTGGCACACGGCAGTTCAGAGGATGGGATCAAGATAGGATGGACAGCCGGATGTTACTGCATCTGGATGTGATGTTCCATTGGATTATTCGGATGCTCTCAACTGCCGGAAGGTGGCTTTGGATCTGGGCTTGATTTGGGACACATCAGTACAGGAGGTGTTGGCGTGGCCTGGTAGACTTCAACGGCGACAACCCCTTTCCGAACCGGGAGCAGCACGGTTCCGGCCGCCAAGACATCCGATCCATCATCTTGCCTTCATGCAACGTGCTCGGATGCTTAAGTCTTTGTTCGTGCCATGGGCTGTCTGCTGCTTCAAGTTTGCCGGAGCGCACGATTCCGTGGTTCCGTGCTGCAGTTCGCACAGTTCGATGTCTAGCTACTAGCCAATAAGAGTCCCCGAATCAATCTTGGCTTTTCTTGGCGGTCTGGGCCCTTGGATCGTGGGGTTTGACTTTCAGCCTCCTCAACCCCTTGCAACCCCAAACGAAGGTTGAACGTCTATCCGTACCCAAGCACCCCTCGCGTCCTCAGTTCAAAGTTTCTGGGGACTCGAAACGGAAATCAAGCGATGCCTGGCGTCTTGTTTGGCTCAGCAGTTGGCTAGTATCAGGAGAAGGCTAACTGGGAACGGGACCCAACCTCGAGGTCACTGCTTCCCTTCGATTCAGTCCCTACCTAAGATGGCCTTCATGCACCGATTCACTTTCAATAATGGGCTCAAACCAAGCAGTTCGTTTGTAGCTGGTCTTAAGGGTGTCCAAGATTCCTTCTTTTCTAGTTTCTACTTCCTACCATCGGCAATGGTCATGGGAACAGCCATGTCCTTGTTCCACAGTCTACCTCCCATCAGTCCATGTCAGAACACAGCACTTGCTCTATCGAAACACTTCAAAACGCGCGGAGTTGTTCTCCGCGGCGATCAGGGTGAGGATTTGAGTCTCTTATTCAAGCCGTGAGACGGCCGCTCTGCTACCCTCTGTTCAAAACATCAGACAGTGCTTGGCGTTTCCCCGTTATGGCTCGGACGAAGAGGATCCCGTCCTCAATCCCAGCACTCGCCGGAACAGTTGGTTCCCTTTGGACGACCCATGAATGTCCTGCTCTTGAGTTTCTCTCGGCATCACCTTAAACTGAGCTCGGTCATGGAGAGTGTGCCATGCCATGACGCTGCGGGAGGTCTTGGGTGCTTCTTGACAACCCCCTTTCTTCCCTGTCCATGGCCATGCTAGTCTCGGCGATTTTGCAACCGCCCCTGTTTGTTTCTCTCACGGAAACTTTTGCAGGCCCAGACATTCTCTCCTAGACCGCTACACTCAGCACGCCACCGGCACCATCAGCTTACACATTGTGTTGACCCTGTCCATGATGTTTTACCCAACAGTTTCCGTCCACCGCCGCTGCTATCTGACACGCACCGGATGACAGCTCGGCTACCTTCCGAACGTCACCATGCTCCTGAGATCTTGGCGCGCGGCTGCCGCTCATGCCAGTCCCCTGGGACTGTCTCGGGCGCTTAATGTTGCATTCGAGTCCAGGATATAAGCTCATCGACCTACCCGTCCTCCTCACTTCTTGTTCCTTCATCTCACCAGTACATCCTTCAAGACCATTTTCTTCTTCTCTTCAGTCGTTCATTCAGAGCTGTGCTCGCTGTTCGCTTCCACTCCTTCGCTTTCTTGAACATTTTCGAGGTATGCTCCCAACGGTCCCTTTTCAATCGCGGATAGCTAACAAAACACCAGCTGTGCTCTTCACTTAATCCCTTAATTCCTTATTCACCAAATCCATCCCCGCGTCCAACCCAGCCACCCAAAATGAAGCTCATCACCCTCCTCATCTCCTCCCTCGCAACCCTCGCCCTCGCGGCCCCCTCCACCACCACCCCCTCCTCCAAGCGCGCCGTCTCCTTCGACCCCGCCACCTTCAACAACCTCAAATCCTTCCAACAAGTCAACCTCAACTACCTCCTCAACATCAACTCCCTCCAACTCTCCCTGCTCGGCAACCTCGCCAGCGTCAACAACCTCGACATCCTGCAGTTCCAGCGCCTCTTCCAGCGCCAGCAGGCCTTCGACGTCGACGCCCTGCTGCAGCTGCAGGTGCTGCAGACCTTCCTGCAGATCCACCAGCTGGGTGTTCTGAGTGGGTTCGATCTGGGTGCGCTGCAGTTGGGGCATTTGAATCTGGGGCTGTTGGGGGCTGTGGGGGTGTTGGATTTGGGGCGGTTTGTGGATGAGGGGACGCAGGGGCAGGTGAAGATTGTTGCGGATAAGGGTGAGTGATGATTTTTTGATGTGCTGCGGTGTTTCTTGAGCTTGGATGCTAACTTGCCTTTTTTGAACAAGTTTTCATCGACAACGATTAGATGCTGTGTATTCTTCAGTCCATCGTCCAGTTACCCTCGGCTGGTATCTACCCGCCTTCATATCTCACCAATTTGACGACGCTACGGCTATGGTACTGGCTCTTGACTGACCGCTTTAGCCTCTCTCGATTTGTTTCTCTCTTGTATTTTCCCTAAATGCAGTGCCTTTTGTTCAGAGGCAGGGGTGGTGGTGGTGGTGGTGTGAGCTCAGAGTAGCTGAGGTACTGTACTGGATCAGGCTTCCATTTTTGTTTATCCACTGTCATTACAGCATAGGAGTTAGCACGCGGGCAGGTAGAATGTTTGAGCGGTTGAGGGGTGGGAGGGAGGAAGGTGAGGAGAAGTTGTTGCTAGGAGGTGTAATCAACTGGATTGGTTTTCCTTGGACATGTTGTCTCTGAATCTGTGAATGCTCTATGTGAACGCATGAGTTTTACGTCTTAACTTTGAGTATTTGGGGTTGACCATGGAGTGAAAATCAAGTCATTGCACTTGGGTGGCTCTCGTTGAATGGCTATCAGCCTAGCAACTGGGTGAAAACGGGGTGGTATTGAAGGGAATGCCAAGGGTCTGCGGGATTGGAGACTGCCTGAGACCCCGATGACGTTCGTTTCCCAAAGCAACGAAGGAAAGATGGTGGTGGCCTGATGGGCGGGTGCATTGTGATGTGCAGAGGTGCAGGATGCATGTGATACAGGCGAAACAAGTTCCTTGGGAATCTGATGTGCTGTGGGAAGGCAAGGTTGTCTACACCGGATGCTTATGATAGGCAACCCAAAAATGATGGCTCTGGGAGCTCTATGACATAACCACCTGTATCTAAAACGCTTAATCTCGGTTCTCCAATTCACCTTGTCAGAACGGAACTTGTGTGAGTAGTGCTCCGTACTATGCAGGTGATGGCTGGGCAGTTGAATGATGTCCACACTTGGCTTTGAGATCCAAACTCCTTCATGCGGAAGAAATTGACCGGCCATATCCCAGAGACTGAGAGGCTTGACACATACTTTGTATAAATGGAAATGGAAAGGTTGCGCTCAGCAGCTCCTTCACGCATCTGCGTTCGGAACAAGCTCGCGGCTGAGGAGAGCTGATGGCCCAGTTGACGGGAAGCCCGACCCGACAATGCCCTCGGAATGCACACTGAGCTTTGGCTACAGAGCCTCAAGGGTGCCATTCCAGTCTTTTGGATGGGCCCGATGGCGCCCGTGGAGCAGCAGCGGAACAAAAAGAACGCGCAGCATGGTGGTTGGTGCTGGCTGGGGTTGCTTCAGCCCTACGGATCGGAGATTTCGGCCACCTGGGGCCGTGGCTGTGCGGCACCGGAAGCAGGAACGGTGGATTGCCGTGGGAGATGTATGCACCCTATGGACGGACAAGCTCAGACGAACTGAATTGTGGCAAGCTGAGCGCGCTGACAAGCCGCCATTCGAATCCTTCTGGTGGTAACTTGTCTTGAGCACGTCTCTCGAGGGGTTCGAGGGCACGTCCGTGATGGGAAGCGAGCTGAAGAGACGTCACCCCAACGCGAGGATGTCTCGACAAGATATCGGTCCGGGAGCGATAAACGTAACGACGTCGCTTCTTTTTGCCTCCCGTTCCTGGCCGCGGCCAGGAGATCGGCAGATCATCAATGGGGGTCTCCGTCCCGAGGCCGTGTATTCGCGTCCGACAAGGACAGACCTGGCCGCGGAAAAGCCGGGCGTCGGTGTGGAGAGAATACGAACCAGAGATGCCGAGTCCGGGCTCCGCATTAATGGACGGATCTGCTGTTTACGGCGGACCTCGAGCGCTGATGTTCGGAGCCCGGTGTACTGGATGAATTGGAGTCAAAATTCCATGTTCAAAATCCCGAAGACCCAGGGCTTAAACGCAGCCAAGCCCTGACTGACGGCGTGAGAAGGAAGTTGCGTTGGGCTGACAGTTTTCGCATCCCTGGTCCTTCAAGGGCAGCCTTGAGCTCCGCAACTGTTTCCTGTTCGAGCATTGTTTCTTCGCCAAGCACACAACAAAAGATGAGGAAACAGCAGGGAAAGAGCAGGTTTTGCAGTCGAAGAAGACTACCGACAAGTGAGCCTTCGGTGAGACACATCATCAAAGATTGAGTTGAGAGCAACGAAGGAGCTCTCTCATCTTTGAACTTTGGAAGTCAGTGTTTCTGTCAAGGAGAGCGGCCCCCACCTCACTCACTGATCCCTGCAACCCAACCCTGACCCCGGTTGCGCCATCCATCCTCAACCCCACCAATCTTCCGAACTCAAAGGAGTGACGCCAACAACAATGCCTCCACCAGATCTCACAGCCCTCGGCAGAAAGTGACACCAACTCTTCGCTGCCGTTGTTTGGCACTGTCAACCCTGCATATCCCTCGCGTCGAGCTCCAATGTCCAGCCACGACAGGTGCTCTTGCGACCAACCTGGCCCTGCCACGGCGCTGCCGCGGTGCTGCTTGTGCCCGGCTCTCTCCGCTCACAGGAGCAGCATTGCAGGAAACAGGATTGCCTGTTTAAGCCAAGACCAACAAGGGCCGTGGGCGAGATTCTGCCATGGGCCACGGCTCACAGGCTGAGCTGCTGAAGGCGCACCACGAGCGACGGGTGAGATGACAGGATGATCATCCCCGCAGCCACAGCACAGTGTGTTTTCCTCTTGGAGCTCCAGGCTGCTCTTCAACGGCTGGTCACGATGATCGCGTGCCTGTCATAAAAGATGGCAAAAACCACCCTGCCGAGAACCGGCTCTCTTTCTTTCCTCCACTCTCGCCCAACACCACTGCCCAGAGTGCCCTTCGCCATCCACCTTCCCATCAGGCTCGCATGCAGAGCGGAGACATCGGCGCTAGCATCGCTTCAGCAGGGGCGAGCTCGACAGCGGACGGCCCACGGACGTTTCAACACCGCAAATCCATCTGAACTGGACCCCTGCTCCTGGCCTTTGGACGATCCACACAGCTGGGCGAACATCTGACGGACGGCACAAGCCTCCGCCGAGACATAGCCCCCACCCCACCACAGGCGCAGCACTCCCTTCACGCAGATATATATTTCATCAGCTGCACAAGCTTGAGCTGTCTTCTTCTTTCTTCACCAAGCCCGCGTTTGCCTTCTTTTTGCCTTGCGCCATCACCGCAGTCATAAAGTTCGTACGCGCTGGCCTGTCCCTGTGTGTAACTCGGAATCTCGTGTTCGTCCACTGCTGTGTGTCGTGTCGGGGGATCTCGCAAATAGTGTGCAGGAAACTGCGCGTTTCGTTGCGCCTTGTCGCCTGACTTTTCTTCTGGAAACCCATCGGCCGCTGTTCCCATCGATATGAGCAGCTCGCCGACCTGCTGCCCCGATCTGTTGCTTGTTGGACGCACCGGCAACCGACGGCCACGCACTCTCGCACCCTGAAGGAAACAAGGAAACCCTTCACACATCACAATCTCCCGGTCATCACCATGAGATCCACAGCGATGCCCACCTACTCGCCCGAGTATTCGGACGACGACTTTGAGTTCGACGAGGAATACTTCTCCCGAACCTACCAGCCCCTTTCGAACCTCCCCACTCCGCCCCCGTCGTCACGCGAGTCATTGGCCAGCCAGAGCCCTCGAGCCCTCCTGGAAGATGGAGAGCTTCTCGACTCGGCCCTGCTAGGTACGTGAAACATATCCTGTGTATTTTATGATACTCAGTCCCTGACACATTTCTCTGCCCTAGGCCCAGCCATCCACCTAGTCAACCTCATCCCCCCAGCAGCATCTCTCGCCGCACCCTCCGTCCCGCTCGTGCACGAGATGCTCGTCCGCTCCGGCCTCTCCATGGACGCCATCGCTCTCGCAGTCTGCATCCTGGACTCGCTCAACTCCAAGTTCTCGCTCAACTGGCGCCTGCTCTGCCCGCTGGCCACCAACGAGATCTCGAAGCGCCACACGATCCAGACGCCCCTCGTCGGCCCCGCCGCCGCCCAGCTGCACATCGACTCGGTCCGCCCGGAGGTGATCGTGCTCGCCGCGCTGGTCATCGCGACAAAGTTCCTCGAGGACTGCCAGGAGCCGACGCACTATTATCGGGCTGCGTGGGGGAAAGGGGTGTGGACGTGTGAACAGATTAATGTTACGGAGCGGTGTGTTATGGAGAGCTTGGGGTATCGGATTCTGCCACTGTGGGATCCTGTGCTTATCGATGACGCGACCAGGGATATGCAGCGCGCTGCGAAGCAGGTTGTGATGGTCCTGTCGCTTCCCAGGAATGGGGAGGTTCACAAGCGCTCCGTTAGTTCCGGCGTGACGCTCTCCAGCCACCACGCCTTTCCTCTGACGCCGGCAGAAACGCCTGTGTTGGAGAGCCATCTGGCGTTTAGCCATGTTGGGGTCGGGATTGGGATTGAGGGACAGTGCGGTTGATACCTCGATGCTGCACTTGACCATCCACCCAAAAAGGAAGATGGCTCCCACAGCTAGCTGAAAAGGCAGTCAGTTTTGGGTTTACGAAGCGATTGATATTATTATGCGACTTTTCGTTGCGGATGAGCGGGCATTAGGACGCCCGATCAAGGAAGAGGTTATTTGGATTGGAGGATAACGCTGGACAAGGTTGCCACACGGCACAGGGCATGGCGGGATAGGGCGTACTACTGGCGATCGGCGTTCTTGGGTTATTTGCCGTTGAACCATATGATACCACACCAGGACGGAACTTGGGGGAAGAATCACGGCGTCGGAAGGGTTTTAGGCATGGGGAGTAGTCAGGCATTTTACTGTCGAGCGGGTTTTGCGCATGGCCAGCTTGCGATGGCATTGTTTTGAGCAACCTCTGAGGAGTTTGGACCAGCCAGTATACCATAGTGTTGAGAGAAGAGACTGGCTTAGTGAGTAGTATTGAAACATCTGGGTCTATCATTTCGTCTGTCGTTCATCCCCCGAAGAGCTCCCATCAGGGCCATCACACCACACACCTGGGACACATCGTCTTCCATCTTTGAAGGGTTAGGGTTCCTGCCTGTTCGTCCAAATCTCGAGCAGCGCACGAGCCACATATCTTGGCACGCGATCGCGGTTCTCGTCGCATGTCCATCACCTTGCAACGCCAAAACCACGTCCATCAAGCGAGTTCCCATGACCATTTCTTGATACCTCCGTTTTTTTTTCGATACCCGTCGGTCTGAGAGGTTGGTGTAGCGCGCATTTACACCATGAGTCTTACTTGATTTGTTTCACATTTTTTAATCCTCTTTGCTCTGCCCGTCGCGAGATAAGGAAGAAGGTCGCATCATCCACCATCCCATCCATCCGCCTGCAGTCGCCCGCCCTTTTGCTCCCACCACTCACCACCCCAACGCCGACAACATGAGCGACCTTGACCGGTATGCTGCACCCGCGCCGAACAGAAATCTGAGATCAGCGTGGGATAATGCTGACCTCTTGCGCACCAGGGCGATCGCACAGCTGCGAGCGTGCCGACCGATACCCGAGGCCGACGTGCGCGAGCTCTGCCACAAGGCGCGCGAGCTGCTGATCGAGGAGGGGAATGTGGTCACAGTCAACGCGCCGGTCACGGTATGCGCCGCTGGAGCGAGTGGGGGGAGGTTTGGTTCTGGACATGGCTGATCTGGGCGGCGCGCAGATATGTGGCGACATTCACGGCCAGTTTCATGACTTGATGGAGCTGTTCCGTGTTGGCGGTGACGTGCCGGATACAAATTATCTGTTTATGGGTATGTCACCGGATTTTCCTGTCCCGTTTGGGGGCCCTACTGACCAAAGTGTACCAGGCGACTTCGTCGACCGCGGCTTCTACTCGCTCGAGACGTTCCTCCTCCTCCTCTGCCTCAAAGTGCGCTACCCCGACCGCATGACGCTCATCCGAGGGAACCACGAGTCGCGGCAGATCACGACCGTGTACGGCTTCTACGACGAGTGCCTGCGCAAGTACGGCAGCGCCAACGTGTGGCGCTACTGCTGCGACGTCTTCGACTACCTCGCGCTCGGCGCCATCGTGCTCGGCGCCTCCAACACCCTCCCCACCACCCCCGGCCAGCCAGCCCCCTCCTTCAACAACGACGACGTCGAGATTGAGGTCCACAACTCTGACGGCCAGGTCATCTCGCGCTTCCTGCGCCAGCAGCAGCAACAACAACAACAACAACAACAACAACAACAACAACAACAAAAAGAAGACCCCGTCCGCACCCCCAACGGCATCCTCCCCTCCTCTCCCTCCCTCCCCAACGGCACCGGCCCCCCACCCACCACCTCCGCCCCAATCCTCACCGGCCCCCCTGGTTCCTCCGCCTCCGGCTCCTCAACCGGCACCCTCGGCAACCCCTCAGGCGCCGTCCTCTGCGTGCACGGCGGCCTCTCCCCGCTCATCGACCACGTCGACAAAATCCGCCTCCTCGACCGCAAACAAGAGGTCCCCCACGAAGGCGCCATGTGCGACCTGCTGTGGTCGGACCCGGATGAGATCGACGGGTGGGGCTTGTCCCCACGCGGGGCGGGGTTTTTGTTTGGGGCGGATATCGTCAAGGTGTTTAACCATAGGAATGATCTGGGGCTGATTGCGCGTGCGCATCAGTTGGTGATGGAGGGGTTCAAGGAGATGTTTGACGCGAGTATTGTGACCGTGTGGTCGGCGCCGAATTATTGCTATAGGTGTGGGAATGTGGCGGCGTTGTTGGAGCTGAGCGAGGATGAGGGGGGGTTGGGGGTGTTGGCGAGGGGGAATGGGGAGGTGGGGAGGAGTAGTGGGGGGGTTGTGGGAGGTGGAGGGGGTGGGGGTGGCGGGAATGGGGGGACTGTTGGGCAGGGTGGGGGGGTGGTGATGGAGGGGGATTTGAGGAACGTCGGGAGGAGTGGCCCCGCGAGGAGGTATCGCGTTTTTCAGGCCGCGCCGCAGGATTCGAGGGGGATGCCGGCTAAGAAACCGGTTGCGGATTACTTTTTGTGATTTTTCTTGGGGGGTTTGTTTGCTGGGTTTAGCTATGGGTTTGCATGGGGGATGGATGGGTTGGGTTTTGGGGCAGGTTGAGCGATTCTGAGGGAAGGATTGAAGAATGGTCTTTTCTTGTATCATATGGAGTGCCTGGTGCTGCTTACTACAGTTTATACCCGCGAAAAGAGAGGCTTGCGTTACAGAGCTGATAGATACATCATACCTTGGGCTGCGTTGGGTTTGATCGGTTTCTACCACCCCGTTGTCTACTCTCCAAACAGTATCTCATCAACTCCCATTAGAGTCTTGACTATCGCCCTGATCAGGGCTTGACTCTCGCTCCGGCAAGGGTGATTGAACAGACGGTGGCCCGGTCAACTGCTCAAGTGTGTCACTGAGCTTGGTGTTGTCGACGTGGCAGTACATGCCGGGGGAACAGCCCAGTGAATTGCGCACGTCGTGGGGGTTGACGCCTGTCATGGTGGATATTCTGATGATTTGGTCCGTACGTGAGTTTGTACTGCACCCTAAAAGGACTCTGGATTGTTTGAGACTAGATAGATAGAGCTTACAAGTCGGCTGCTACTGAGCAGTTGGTTTCATCCGGATTGGTTTCTGACGGAGTTGATTTTGTACATGGTGTTGCGCAGTCTGGTTGTTGTGGTTGGTTTAGGAGGTTCTCGAGTCTCGACAGGTTGCTTTCGGTCCCTGTGGTAGTAGAGGCGGTAGGGGGTTGACAACTGCTGGGCGGTGTCGTGGCAGCGCCGGCGGTGAGGAATTCTTGAATGCTGTGGTCGCTGATGCCGTGGAGTCGGAGAAGATGGCGCAGCTTCTTATTCTCTTCGGCAACCTGGCGAGCAGCAGACTGGATCTCGGTCGATGCGCGGATGCCCTGCTGTTCGGCTTGCCTGAGTCGGTGCTCGAGTTCTTGGACGTATTCTTTGCGCCGTGCTCGTGATCGTCGCTGGTTGTCTCGAATTCGGGCCAGGTTGTCCATTTCCTACAAATTGTTAGGACTAGGTGGCCAAGACATAGGCCGAAATTGGGAACAATTCAGTTGTTACCAGGTTACAGCCTCTGGACAGATGTTGCTGAGGTTCTCGCCGCCAAGCCAGGCCCCCTTCCGGCTTGGCAGATCCGGATCCGGAGCCACCCCCGATGTAACGGGCTGAGCCCCGTTGACGGCCTCGGAGACTCTCGGCCAACGACCATTCTCGACCATTCTTGATCATAACCCAGCACACTGGTCTATCAGCGCCATAGTCCAACTGGTGTCAGGGTAGGTATGGCGTGCTGGTGGACTATCAGTCACTCTCGACTATGATCGGCAGCAGGCACCGTCAGGGCCCAGCGCCTTGGTCCATCAACGCCATGACCCGTCAGTGCCCATACTGGCCTCTCTCCGCTTCAACTTATCATAGAGCTCGCGTGTATGTTTGCCAGGCAGCGCTATGTCCATAGCTTTAGAGAACTTGCCCACGTCCTCTGGGAGCCTTCTCCCTTGCTGTTGTTTGGCTATTGCTAGCCTGATCGTTGTCGACTTTGCCTGGTCTGGTTAGACGTCTGGTGGTTGCCTCCGTTTTGTTGCGCTCTGCGCTGCCGCTTTTGCCTCAGATGCTAGTGAAAAGTCGATTTCCGCTGGGATCCATATGAAGTCGATAGAGTTCCCCCCTTACTTCAATAGCTCCACTAATTTGTAGACCTGCCGTATAATGCTTTGGCCAGACTGTTGCCGCGGTTGTCGGATGGCTGCGAGTGCTGACATGCTCCTAGTAATGACGGTAATATGCCTTTGGAGGGTGCTAAATGGCACGTTCTTTAGCGCCATTGCTATAGCTGCCAGCTCTGCTATATACGGGTTCTGTTCCCCCCTTGTCCCGAGAGTCATCGTATAGCGTGTCCCTGCTTCACCTGTCCTGTCGAGGAGAGTGTCCCGTGTGCTGCCGCCCATGCCAACGATGCCCTTCCTTACGGATGAGCTAGTCGCAATGACGATGCCTATAGTCCTGTTGACCATCTCGGCTGCCTTCTTTCGGTCGGGTTCAAGCGTCACCTGTAGGCGAGGTTCCCAGGGCGGGATGGCGTGCTCCTGGATGGTTTCCATCCGCCCGACTTGTATTTCGTTCGTTGCGGAGGCGATCTTCTGGAGCGGGGAGGTGAAACGTATCGTCTTCCGAGCCTTTACTGAGCTCAAGGGGTGTGCCCTCGGCAGGGTGTGCAGGTTGATCCAGAGTAGATTGCGCTCAACGTTCGGTAGTTTGGTTCCCCTGAGTCACGTGACCCTGAGGACTGGGGCCGTAGTTGGGCCCCAGTTCTGACACACCCCCTCAGGAGGCGCCCCGTGGCTCCTGCACTCCCGAACAGGTAAAATTGAAGCCGAATATCCTTCCATGATGCCCATTCCTTGGTGTTTTCCTCCCATCTTGGGCTGTTGCCCCGTTCTTGCGTTCAAGCGCCCCTGGCCTTGTTTCATGGGCGCCTAGGCGCCTCGGCCTTCTTCCTTGGCCGTCTAGGCCTCGCCCTGATTCCTGGCCGCCCTGGCCCTCTGCCTCCTTCAAGTAAGGCTCTGTATGTCTTCCAAATTCAGCATCTTGACGAATTCCTGGTGGTTGTCCGCGTTGAGGGCCTTGGTCAGCCCGTCGGCTACCATTTGCTTGGAAGGCACGTATTCCACGTGGATCTTCCCGCGTTGGTATTCCTGGCGAAGCCAGTGGTTGTGGATGTCCACGTGCCTGAGCTTCGTCTGCAGGGTGGCGATCTCCTTCGTCACTAGGCCAATGGTGTTGACATTGTCGCATTCGAGGACCAGGACGTCGTCGTCGAGTTGAATCGCCATTTCGGCGATGAGGCGTTGGGTGAACAGTCCCTCCTTGGCTGCCTGCGCCAGGGAGAGAAGCTCAGCTTCGGTGGTTGAGGTTGTCACCGTATCCTGTTTATTTGCTCGCCAGGCAATAAGGCTTCCGAACAGGGTGATTGCGAAGCCCTGGGAGCTCCTGCGGTCGATGGAATTGTCGGCAAATGGGGCATCGCTGGCCACACGCAGGTAATCGCCGCCGCCGAGTCTGAGGGCCAGGAACCGCGTTGCGTAGAGGTATCGCAGGACCTGGTCAGCCGCGCGGTGATACTCTGGTCCAGGGTTCTGGTTGAACCTGGCCAGCCTGGAGGTTGCAAAGGCGACGTCGGGCCGGGTGACTACTGCGGCGTAGAGTATTGAGCCGACCTTCCGTTGGTATAGGCGGGCTGATTCGTCGGTTGCCGTGCCGTTGAATGGCTGAAGCTCTCGCATGCCCATTGGCGTGCGCGGGAGCTCGTCAGACTGCGCCAATGCGGCGATCTTCTCGATGTAGGCGGTCTGGGAGAGCCAGGTGTAGCGCATCTTGCGGTCGCGATGGATCTGAATGCCCAGGAACCAGCGGAGGTCTTCGCCGCCTGTGAGCTCGTACTTGGCCTTCAGCCCACTGATGGCTGCCTGGGCGATGTGGCTGTCGCGTTTGCTGTACGCGATGACGATGTCATCAACATAGAGAAAATGAGGCATCTTTTCCGTATCATGATACATGGTTCGTGGTCCAATGCCTTGAAGCCCAGTCTGACCAGCGTTGCGGTCAGTTCCTTTTGCCAGAGGAGGGGAGACTTCCTCAGGCTGTAGAGTGCCTTCTTGAGCTTGAGGACCTTGGCGGCCTTGCGGTACCCCGTGGGCATTTCCATGTAGACATCCTCGTCTACCTTGGCGTTGACGAAGGCGTTAGCCACGTCGAATTGCTTGAGCTCGAGGTTGAAGCGGGTGGCGAGGGCCAGTACCGCTCGGAAGGACCGAATCGCGAGGGTTGCCGCATAGTTTTCCTCAGCGTGGTTGACCTTCTGTTGATCCCCGCGGACGACCAGCCTGGCCTTGCACTTGGCTAGGAAGCCGCTGGAGGCATTCCAGGTACGCGTCAATTACCTGCGCGACCGTCTCAACGATACAGCATTTAAGATGTCCGACGAGGCCTACATTTGGTTCTGCCTCAAAGGCATCGAGAAGGAGTACTCCAACCTGTACGACTGTATGGTCAACAGTATGGAGAATGGCAATCTCACCTGGGGCGATCTCATAATTGAGCTTCAGCGCCTGGCTGTTAGCGAGAACGCCCAACCCGCCATGACCAACATCAATAGGGGCAACAACGATAAGAACAACAACCAAAACTCAAACTCTGGTGGCAACCAGGGCAGATCGCCCCGTGAGACCGCGACCTGCGATACTTGCCAGGCGTCCATCTTCAAGTACACGAAGCACTGCTACGGTGGTTGTGGCAAACACCACTTTGGCAATATGTGCTGGTACTGTGAGCCCGATAGGGCTCCCGACGACTGGAAAGGCAAGGAGAAGGCTATCGCTGACAAAAAGAAAAGGGAGAAGAACAAGACCTCTACGACTGGACCCCTCCACCAGCAGTCTGTCAATGCCAATCCCTCTACCGCTGATGGGAAGAAAAGCAAGTCAGTCTTCTTCTCGATGAACCTCCTCGCCCTACCACGTTTTCAGGAAGGCCCGCAACGCTCCTAAGCGTTGAAGTTCAACAGGCCTTGAAGGCGACAGCTCGAGATTATAGTAGGGATATCATCGTATACGACTCTGGTTGCGGCACATCCATTTTCAACGACAAAAAGTGGTTTAAACACCTGAACCAGCTTCCACTGCCGGTTGAGACTCTCTCCGCCAGCGGTGACACAATTTCTACAGACCTTGGGGGTGTAGTTGCGTTCCAAATTACCCTCGGGAACGGTACCAAATGAGAGATTGGTTGGTGGCTAGATGGTTCTCGATATCATTGCGCGGCGGAGGCAGGGCAACATTCCCAGGGTGAATGTCTTGCAACGGGATTAATCTCACTATGATCTTATCAACGAGCTGTTTACTTACCCCCATGCGCAACCCCAATCTCGTGTAGAGCAGCCAGCCCGAGAACGAGATCTCGGACACACTGCTTCCTTCTCGCTGAAGGTAGAGGGATGTCAGAATGCTCCAGGCACCCACCCGAGCTGGATATCCGGCGCAAGTTTGTGCCTAACAGAGGATAGAATACTGCGCCGAACTTAACGCCCTCGTATCTTGGGCCGGTGTGCGCTAGGCGATGGGGGATCTTGAAGCTCCCGCCAATTTTGGAGACGAACGGGCTGTGGCAATGCTCCTTGATGAACTGGCTGATGGGAAGCTCATTGCGAATGATAGATCGACTGAGGAACTTGATGGTCAAAAACTCTCTACAAGCCCTCAAAGATGAGCGTTAGCTAGCTGGCATCTCGGCTTATGTGTTGGTCAACCACCCCTCCTGCGGCCCTGTTCCGGAACTGATACTGGGGCTGTGCTAGATGTTTTGTATACTGACGGATGGAGCCTCCTTTGTCGAAAAGGGGTTTGGGCCATCGGATGAGAGCCTCAGGAGCCAGTATGAGAACCATTATGCCGAGCTTGCTGATCATCAGTCTGAGCTGAGCCAGATGATACCGGCTGATCTCACGGAAGGGTCGCAGTCGATATTGTTGTCATTGTTGTGTCCAGATCCCGCCAGGAGGGCTACCGTTAAAGAGCTTACACGCAATTCGTGGCTCATGAGCGGAGATATACCTTGACAGGTCTCTCAACCATTGGGCCAGCCAATTCCATGTGCCAAGAAAGCGTGTAATTCAAGTCATGGGATGGGCTTTTGACTGCAGGAGCAAAATATGATCTATTTTCAAGACCCGGCAGCAGAAGTTCTTTGAACGCTGGTCTTGAACGCAGGTCTTGAAGGCCAAAACGTCTGCCGGCGCTCCAGGTCTACCTAGTAGGCCAACTGCGGCAGGTCTAAGTTACTTAGATACCTCGTGTACTTCTTAGTCACATAGCATAACTGCTCAGTCAGCGTCAGTCTTTTTCAGAATTGCTTCCAGATTGTATTAGTTAGCCCTTAATTACCATTCTAGTCAGGAAGGCAGCGAACATTAAAAACTGCTATGATGCGGTAAAGAGCTCACTCGAGCAATAAACATAGTTGCTGCATTTTGGGGATGGAATCGTACTGAAACTTACCTAGTAAGATCTCGCTCGTCTGTGTCTCTAAGTAGGGCCCTATGTAATATGCCGCCCCCCCTCTATCTCAAAACTTACCACTGATGCTCCTTCGGCGGCGAAAGCGCCTCCGTCATCCTATCCAACTCCTTTTTCGTCATAACCGTAGCCTCCCTCGCAAGCTCAGCCCCCGTCCTTTCAAAAATCTCCTTGCACTTGTAGTACGTCTCCGTGAGGGGCATCAAAATCTCCGACGCAACCTGCTGATCCGTCTCCTTCCAGCAAGTGTGGCACTGCAAGCCAACATACCCACCCTTCGGGACGACTGGCGGCACGAACAGGATATTCACCTTGGTCAGCCGCTGCGGGGAGACAGGATGGTGGCAGAGCTCGTACCGGAGCTGGAAGCGGCAGACTGGGCAGGTGTCGTGGCTTTGGAGCCAGAGGTTGAGGCACTTGGTGCCGAAGACGTGACCGCAGGGTAGCAGGCTTGGGTCGCTGTCTTTGATGAGGGTTCGGCTGGGAAGGGAGAGCTCGGATTCGGTGCAGATTACGCAGGTGATGGTGTCTTTGGGGGCGAAGCAGAAGGTGTACTTTGGGTCGGGGACGTAGCAGCCTGGCTGCTCGGTGGTGTCAGTCATTGCGAGGGAAGTTAAATGGTGATGAAGCTCTAGACCTGGGAGGATAGGATGAATGCTGAAGGAAATACTTTGAAGAGCGGCGGACGGTACGGGTAGAAATACTCCCCTCTCCTCTTGAGGCTGGCGGGTGTTATTGAGGAAGAAAACAAAGGGGTAGTTCCATGCTTCTCCTGACAAGGGCAGTGTTCGCATAGAGAGAGCAACTCAGCACAACGCCATTGTTACCCTTGCGACAAAGAAAACAACAGCCGCAGATACCATCTCAGAGACTGTGCACAACAAGGCGTGAAGAGGGGCCGAACTGGCGAGAAACTTCTTCCAGCTTGGCAACCCATCTCTTGGCCACCGTTTCATCCTTTTCATTCAGCCAAAACAAAGAACAAAGTGGTAGTTCCTTCAGAAACGGTTGATTCGCCATGTACAACACAGTCAGAAACCCCCACGGGCCACCCTGAGAAACATCATGACTCTTCAGTTGTCTTCGTCTTTTGCGCCCGCTCGTACTCGATAACCTGCTTGCTCCAACTGTCGCGAACAAACACAGGTCAGCCATATCCGGGCAATCCAAAGAGTGCTGAAGAACGTACTTTCTGCTCGGGTAGAAGCGATCGGGCTCGGGCATCTTATGCCGGTACTCCTTCTGGGCGCTCAAGTTCCAGAACAGAGCTGTGATGCCGAAGATGACTGCGCCAAAGATGGCCGTGTTGCCCTTCCAGTTAGACGGCTGCGCGTACCAACCACCGGCCGGCGACCAGACGTGCTTGGGATAGCTGCAAATCGGGGGCGGTTAGGACTCGAGTCGCTGGTATGGGAGTGGTGCGTTCATTGTTCGCTGTGGACGAGACGAGGAGAACTCACGGGATCTTCGGACCGCCGCCCTACAGAGATATCAGTGTCAGCAAGCGGCAGGATTAATTGCGCG
Source organism: Chloridium humicola (assembly GCA_027569505.1). NCBI lineage: Eukaryota > Fungi > Ascomycota > Sordariomycetes > Chaetosphaeriales > Chaetosphaeriaceae > Chloridium > Chloridium humicola. The sequence continues at coordinate 640,974 of JAPDFF010000003.1, forward strand.
GAAATACATACCATTGTGACTGGCTGCGTGGAAAGACGTGGGTTGATCTGGGTGGTGATGTCGAAGCTCGGTGTTGCTTCCCAGGTCCCGCAAAGCAATGGGTCCAATTGAGAGCTAGCTGAGGTAAGCAGGCAGCTGGCTGACAGGCTAGTGTAACTTACCGTATTGATGTATGTGACAGCCCGGGGGTGGGGCGGCCAAAGTGCGCCAAGCCTGTTCTGCCAGAGCCAATTCGGTCGCGACCCCTGCACGCACTGCAACTGGGCCGGGAGCTGGACGTTGGAGAACTTTTTTTCCTCTCCGTGTCTGACGGCGAGTTCGGGAGAAGGCACCAAACGCGACCGGCAGAACACCACCACCACCCACCACGACCCTCCGACGACCACCGGGCCCCAGCACACCCCGACACCCCGGACAATTCCCCCCCCCATCCACCACCACACCCTCCCACCCCCCCTCCCCCCCCCCCAGATCTCCGCCCATGAAGAGGTTACGGCTCGACCGATGGACGGGCCAATTGCTCCTCGCCCGTCCGGGAGTGCCCGCGGCTTCAGCACCCCGGGCCGCTCTCCGCCCTGCCGCCGCCGTCTCTAGATATGCCGCCGCCGTGCGCCACCAGTCCTCGGCCGCCGCTCCCCAGATACCCAGGGAGGAGGACGCCTACCACGACGGCACAGATCCCATCCGCTTCCCGCCCCTCGAGAACCTCCCGCCGCAAGCCACGAGCCTACCGTCCCCGTCACCCGAGCGCGCCCTCAGGTCGGCGAAGCTGGCCGCCCTGCACGCCCGTCTGTCCCTCTCACAAAAGATTCCCCTCCAGACGCTCGGCCGCGCCCTGGTCGACGCCTCGGCTGACGCCGACCCCCAGTTCAACAACACAAACCTCGCCCTCGTCGGCCAGACCCTCATCAACTACCACGTCGCCGAGTGGCTCATGATGCGGTACCCGCGCCTGCCCATGACGGTGCTGTACTCGGCCATGAAGGGCTTCGCGGGGCCCACCGCCCTGCACCAGGTCGCGCGGTCGTGGGGTGTCGAGCACGCGGCGGCCCCCGGCGGCGAGGTCGACCCGGGCCTGCTGCAGTTCTCGCTGCACCGCCCGGGCGACGCCATCCACGGGTTTGGGAGCCGGCGCGCCGAGGCGGACTGGCTCAAGGAGAACAAGTGGCGGCACGGCATTAGCAGCCGCGTGGTGTTCGACGACGACTTTGGCGACACGGTCGACCTCGAGGCTGACCGCGAGCACCTCTCGCGGCGCAGCAACACCGAGTACGGCAACGAGTACACCCGTCTGCTAGCCGAAAAGGCCTACGCCACATGCACGCGCGCCGTGACGGGCGCACTCTATGCGCACTGCGGCCGCGACGCGGTCAAGGCCTTCATCCGGGCGCACGTGCTCTCGCGCACGCTGGATCTCTCAGCCCTGTTCGCCTTCAAGAAGCCCACGCGCGAGCTGTTCATGCTGTGCGCACGCGAGGACTTTGACCCGCCCGTCGCGCGCCTGCTCTCCGAGACGGGCCGCCACTCGCGCACCCCCGTCTTCGTCGTCGGCATCTTCTCCGGAAAGGACAAGCTTGGCGAGGCCGCGGGCGCCAGCCTCGACGTCGCCCGCCACAAGGCCGCCATGAACGCCCTCAAGGCCTGGTACCTGTACAGCCCCGGCGAGAACGTCCGCGTGCCCAGCGACATGCTGCATGAGGACGCCTTGCCCTGGCAGCCCGGCTATATCGACATGGGCGAGATTGTCGGGCGGTAAGAGGCTGGTCATACAGTAGAGAGTGGTCAATCAAGTGTAGAGGCAGCATAAGGAATGGGCAGAAGAAGGGGACGATGGTGTGGAGTGAGACAGGATGGAGAACCGCTCCTCCAGCGGGGGAGAGAAGGGAAATTCCACCTCCACTCCTCAGGATGGGAAGCCAGCATGTATTGTACATTTGAAGCACATCGCAGACATCCATCCATCCGGACCGGCAAGCAAGACACGGCTTCCTGGCCGGCGTGTGATCATTGGGAGGGAGTTGGGGGAGATAGACAGACGCAGGGTGGGTTTTTTTTAGCTCAGCCATGTCAGTGTAGTAGTGTATGTATAGTATCTTTTCGCCGTACCTAGGGCTTCAATGTAGACACACCAGATATACCATGCCCTGTTATCTCTCCTTTTATGTAGGTGCATGCACAGATATCCATCCAACTCCCCAATCGCAATCATCATCCAGGGTATAACACAAAAATCACCACAGCCAACCCCCCATTCCTCATCACCCCAACTACCTAACTAAAATGATCCCCCTGCCCCCCCTCCCCCACCCCCACCCCTCCCCGTCTCACCATCCCCCTCCACCTCTCCTCCTCCTCCCTCCCCTCCCTCTCCTCCCTCCTCCTCCTCTTCCTCTCATACACAGCCCTAACCGTCGCCCTAATCTGCTCCCTCCCCTCCGCATAATTCGCCCTCGCCAGCTTCACCACCTCATCGATCTGCGTCGGCGTGTACACAAAGTTCCAGGTGCTCATGTAATCACTCACCGCGACGTCGACGCCCGGCACGGCTTTTTCGTTGGCCAGGAAGGGCATGTACACGACGGTGATGCCCGCGTCGGGCTCCATGAGGCGCCAGGAGGAGGTGTCGTCGACGGGGGGAGGGGGCGGGTGGTTGGAGGAGCGCTCTTGGGTGGTGCCGACCCAGACGGTGCAGTAGCCGAGTTCGTGGGCGGCTTCGGTTTGGCGGAGGGATTCGGGTTTGAGGGGTTTGTTGCCGGGGGGGGAGGAGGGGGGTGGGTTGTTGTTGTGGTCAGGGAGGAGGGGGTTGGGTTGTGGGGTGTTGTCGTCGTCGTGCCGGGCGGCTTGGTCGGTTTTGGCTTGATCGAGTTTGTCTTTGGCTTCGGTGGCGGTATGGGCTTGGGCTTCTTCGAGTTGTGTGGCGGCGAGGGCTGGGGTTGAGGAGGGTTTGGGCCAGCCGATGCCGAGCGGCCAGCCTTTGATGCCGCGCTGGCGGGCGTAGCCTTCGACGACGGAGAGCCAGTTGTCTGTTTTGATATCTGCTGAAGCGTCGAAAGCGACTAGGATGTCGACGTCCCGACCTGGGCGGAGGAGAGGGTAAATAGGTAGGTTATTGGACATGCCCGCGTCCATGAGTTGGATATATTCGTTGTCGTAAACGGCTTGGGGGACCGTGTCGGGGAGCTGGCCGTACATGCCGTGGGCAAAGTTCGGGATGCTGGCTGGCTCGATGGGGTGGACCTTGCTGAGGTCATTGTTGTGGCCCCAGATCAACTCGTCGACTGACTGAAACCCGGTGAGGCTCTGGACGAGCGGCCTGACCTCGCGATAGTAATGGCTTAGTGTCGCACAGAACGCGCTGCCCCAGATTCCCAGAAGCAGAGGCATGCGGACCTCGGGGAGCCGATAGCCTGATGCTGAAGGCAAGTCTGAGCCGTTCTTGAACTTTCGGCCCATGGCCCAGGTGGGAATCCCAGCGGAAAACTCCTCGCAGAAGAACTCGTACGGGGTAATCTCAAACCACTGGAACCAAGCCTCCCTCTTAGCCCTGTCCTTAGCCTCCTCGGAGATCGACCCCGGACCGCCGTAGTCGGGCGAGTCGAGCTCTGGTATCTCGTGTCGCACGGCAGTGTAGATAGGGAGCGGGTTCTGACCGTACTTGACAAAATCCCGCTGATTCGACAACTTGAAGTCCTTCTCGTTGACCCCGAGTTGCCCTTTGGGGACCAATAGCCTTGCTGCCAGGAGCACACCGTAAATGTCGACCAGGCCGAACTGCGCCTCCGTGTCACCCTTGAGCTTCTCAACCAGACCGCTCAAGAGGTACTTGTTGGTAGGTGATGATGTGAGTGAGGTGAAAGCCACTGGGGGATACGCGATATGTGTGCCGAGCCGTGCCTTAAGATGATTGATGCCCTGCTGGAAACTGCCTCCTGTGACGGAGGAGAAATAGAGAGACTGCAGCCAGCAAGAGCCGCTCACTCCTGACACATAGGTGGTGCAGTCGAAGAGGCCATCCTCAGCAGTTGCCAGGAAAGAGCCGGAGCCTGCAACCAATGCTCTCAGGCCACCCCCAGAACCGCACATGGCAATCGTAGGTACGTCGTCCGGGTGAATTTCCTTCTCTTCAATGCCCAAATACCGCGCCAATGCAGGAATGAGCATCTTCTTTCTCCGCTCTAAAAAGGTCTTTTCCTCGTCACATAATTGTCCCGACACGCGGACCTTTGCCTGATACTGAATCTCGGGGTGCGTGTACGGATCGCGGGCCTCCTTCCAGATCTCAGCGGCCAACGACCCCGGGGCCATGTTCATCTCCCTCTGGAGCTTCCTGACATAGCCTGGGACCATCTTGATCCAATCGGGCATGATCAAGTCGACGACCTTGTCGGACAGCCCATCGGTCGAGGGCACGAAGGAGAGGTTTCCAAAACTGCGGGTGAACCTGGCCCAAGCAGTATCGTCGTCGGGGCAGTCCTCGGGGGACGACGACGAGGGAGGAACGCCAGGACTGTCTGTGCGCACCCGTGAGTCGGAATGCTGCAAGGCATCAGTCGGGTATAGCCAGAGCGCAAGGAGAACGCTGGTGAGCATCACCGAAATCAGCTTGGAGGTGCGCTTCTTCCCGTGGGCCGCCTGGCGGGACGAGAGGAGGTTGAAGGCGCGGCCTGGGGGCCGGGGAAGGGAAGACGAGCCCAGGCCATTGTAATTTATTCGTGGTCTTGTCCGTTGTGTGATGAAGCTGGCATGTCGCTGGGAGTGTGCTGATAGCCTCAGGCAGTTGAGGCGTACTAGGTTCCTCGTGTGCAGCTCCATGGCGATGGTTGGAGGGAATGGAGGGAGAGCATCATTGGGGCTGGACTGTTGTTGAGGGAGGAGTTAAAGGGTGCCCCATCGTCTACGCAGAGGGTATCAATGGTAGCAGAAACAAGGAATTGTTATCTTCTCGAAGCCGAGTCGCTCCCACGTGGCGTGTTTTTTTGCATGAAAAGCCCCGGTTTTGCCTTCTTGAAGTCGCGAAGATTCCCGAGCTCACAGCACCGAAACATCGACGGTTACATCATTGAGAGCTGCAGTGGGAGCAGGGTGCCTGGGCCATGGACCAACCAAGGCAGGATTGACAGGGACGTGGTGGGGCCCTGGACGGGAGAACGAACCGATGATTTGCCGGCCTCTTTGAGCTTCACCAAGAATGGAGAACTTCCATCTCTCATCACTTCCTCGAAGACCAGACCGAATTGGATGTCATCTTCAGGTGGGCAACTCGACAGCGTGGGGATGAAGCCAGCCAGCCAGACACATCTCCAGAGGTCGTCAATGACGCCGAATCTCTTGGATGTTTTCACCCCCCGAAAAAAGAAAGATGTTTGCTCCTGAGCTAAAACCGACAACGCACAGTGCGCCCCGGCCATGCTCACTCCCGAGGGCGAGGTGGTGTTGAGACTTGAGACCCGACACTCGAAACAACGGCTTCAATGGGGCCCTGACGGCAGATCTTTTGAGGTTGAAACGTACCTCCAGACAGGCTGCCAAACATGGGCAGAGGAACAACCGTATTATTTAAGCCTCCTCTCTCACATCCACCGAGAGAGTGTTGAGGGAGACAGCCGTTGGTGTCGAGGGCGATGATTGACCAGATCACACGAGAAGTGGATCTCGAAAAGGGACAGCCTGGACCAGCCCGTTTTGGGAATGCAGCAGCATGACACCGGCAATGTCAATTTCACCATGGAGACGGGCCCAGTGGGCTCCATACTTGACGCAGAAAACACCGTATTTGCTGCGGCGACTGACAGTCTGCAGCTCGTATCAACCCGCGCAGTGACAAAGCATGCCATTGTGCCCAAACTGTCCTCGTTTCCTCACATGCTCCCCGATTTCCATTGGGCACTGTCTTCTTGTGTTGAGCAACCTGAGGCCGCAGCTCTGTTCCTTTTGGAGACTTGGTCTGGGGCCCCGGCTCGCTCTGGCCAAAAAAAGCCGTACCCCGGAAGCGATTCTTGGCCTGCCCCACCATTTGACAAGGCGTCAATGATGCAACTTGATGCTTCCGTCTTTCCACCACATCTGGTACCCCGAATCCTACAAAACTATACAGAAACAAATGGTGCTATAACAGGGCATTAGAATGCACAAAAGAGTCGTAAAATCGGCCCTGTTTTGATAGAGTTTTGCTGCGTTCAATGTGGTGAACACGGTTTTGGTGTACGGCTTTTTTTGGCCAGAGCGAGCCCAGCAGCCATTGGCAAAGCCCGGGCCAATCAGAAGTGGGAATTCCACCCGGACCCTTGCCATTAATCTGGCGTGAGCAGGCCCCTGCGCTGGACTCCCGCAGCTGTGCGTCCCCAGCACGGCAACCCCTTTTGCTGAAGCAGCCAGCGAGCTTAATCTCCCTGACCGTCGCACCCTAAATTTTTCCCCTTCAATGACCGCGACACGTTAACACTTCGCATCCTCTCTTCGACATTTCGTACTTTCTCAACACTCTTTTGCGTCGTATTTCTACGCGACCCAGCGTTACTAATTCAGCCTCACCTGCCCGCCGCCGTCGAGCCCTTTCTGTCTTGTAGCATCTCCCGATACGCGACTCCATCAAGGCCTTGTCCCAGCAACTCGGTACGTGTGTGGTGATTCTCCATTGCTCAGACCATCAATGTTGCGAGCTTGCGGCCGATTGCCCACAGCGACTGCCGGGTTCTTCCCAGTTGCCCAAACTCGTGGAGTTTCTCAAGTCCGTCATCTGGTCCTGGGGCTTGTCGCGTCTGGAGTTGGGCGCCACTGGTCCATAGGATAGCATCTCCTCCCCAGCAACGCAGCTTCGTTGGCCAGTTCCACGCATCTAAATTGTCAGGCGCGCATGCAACCTGCAACCTGCAACCCGGACAGCTCCTGACAGAAAAGAAAACAACAACGACCGACCGAACTTCCAAATGACTAACGCTCCTTCTTTCGACACAGACTCTGCTGCACCTTCCTCTCATTCCCCCTCGAGACCACCACCTCCTCCTCCGATCGCTCTTCCCGAAACCGTCGCAATGGGTAAGCATTTGCTTTCTGTTCAATCGCCGGAGATGTCTGTGTCTCGGGACCACACCGCAGGAACCATCGCCATCTTGGGAACGGAACGCCTCGCTCTTGCCCTCGCTCGACTTTCCCCCGGCGACACCTGATGGTTGCGTCCTCGTCCATCTCGATTAAGCTCCGCCTGGCCTCAGCGACACAGTCCTCAGCCTTTGTTTCACCGACGCCGCTTGCCTCCTTTGCTTGCTGCTTTGGATTGTTTATTGGGAGCTTCGATCTCTGGAGGACGGCCAGCGTACCCATCGAAACACGAGCCATCGACAGCCGCCAGGATGCCCGGGCACTTCAACACGATGGTTCAGCAGGCCGCTGCCAAGATCCGCCCGAGGAGCATGCAGTTCGAGAAGAGCCCGCTCGCTCAGATTGCGCCGCAAGAACGCCGTACCGCCTCTCGAGATGAAATATCTCGAGATGAACCCGTGTACCACAACTCTCCCGGGAATCGGGTCAGCAGTCTTCCCATCACAGATGGCAAGGAGTTTGCGAAACTGGCCTTCGTCCAGCACCGCCGCCAGGAAGCCCCGAGGCTTCCACTGACCGCGCCGCTCTCCTACGTCGAACTGTACCCCGATGGCCACGAGATCGAACTGGACGAGGCGGACTACAAGCTCTCCATGATGAAACTTTTTAACAGTCAGCCTCCGCGTGTACCCGAGCATAGCATCTCCGAACATTGATAGCCGCACATCTTTGGAACTCAGATGCTAACGTTTCTTCTACTGCAGCTGCAAACGGTATTCCCACCAATTCTCCTTCTTTCATGGCAGCCTCGCCTCTTATCAAGCCTTCGTCGTCTGGATCGGAGGTTTCCCGCCAAGCCCCATCTGACTCTGTGATTGCAGCTCCTCCAGCTATGACCGACAACAGGAACATTGTCCGCAGGAAGCTGACGGGCTACGTCGGGTTCGCTAACCTGCCGAACCAATGGCACCGCAAGAGCGTCCGCAAGGGCTTCAACTTCAATGTCATGGTTGTCGGTAAGTGATTCCGTCCGGAAACATCACGACCAGCATCAGTCCTGACAACCCGCACTCGTACAGGTGAGTCCGGCCTCGGAAAATCGACCCTCGTCAACACTCTCTTCAACACCTCCCTTTACCCCCCGAAGGAGCGCAAGGGACCCAGCCACGACATCATCCCGAAGACGGTCACGATCCAGTCAATTAGCGCAGATATCGAGGAGGCCGGCGTGCGCCTGCGGTTGACGGTCGTGGACACCCCCGGCTTTGGCGACTTCGTTAACAACGACGAGTCTTGGAGGCCTATCGTGGACAACATCGAGCAGCGCTTCGACGCCTACCTCGATGCTGAGAACAAGGTGAACCGCATGAACATCGTCGACAACCGCATTCACGCCTGCGTCTTCTTCATCCAGCCCACCGGCCACTCCCTGAAGCCCCTGGATATCGAGGTCATGAAGCGCCTGCACACCAAGGTCAACCTCATCCCGATCATTGCCAAGGCCGATACCCTGACCGATGAGGAGGTCGCCGCCTTCAAGGCCAGAGTAAGCTCGTTTTTCCTTGCGCTTGTTTTTCTGCTGCTGACCATCTTCTCCAGATCCTGGCCGACATCAAGTACCACAAGGTGCAGATCTTTGAGGGCCCGCGTTACGAGCTCGACGATGAGGAGACCATCGCCGAGAACAACGAGATCATGTCCAAGGTTCCCTTCGCCGTCGTCGGTGCGAATAACGAGGTCACCAACGCCGATGGGCGCCGGGTTCGCGGCCGTAGCTACCCCTGGGGTGTGATTGAGGTCGACAACGAGGAGCACTGCGACTTCGTCAAGCTGCGCCAGATGCTCATCCGCACCCACATGGAGGAGCTCAAGGAGCACACCAACAACACCCTCTATGAGAACTACCGGACCGATAAGCTCATCGCTATGGGCGTCTCGCAGGACCCGAGCGTTTTCAAGGAGGTCAACCCTGCCGTCAAGCAGGAGGAGGAGCGCGCCCTGCACGAGCAGAAGCTCGCCAAGATGGAGGCCGAGATGAAGATGGTTTTCCAACAGAAGGTTGCCGAGAAGGAATCCAAGCTGAAACAGAGCGAGGAGGAGCTCTACGCCCGCCATCGCGAGATGAAGGAACAGCTGGAGCGGCAACGCCTCGAGCTGGAGGAAAAGAAGTCGAGGATCGAGAGCGGTCGGCCGTTGGAGAAGGAGCCCAAGAGGAAGGGGTTCTCGCTCCGATAAGCAGCCTTCTCCGGAATCGCGCCTTCCTCTCTTTTTTCCACGACTTGTCTCAGTATCATGATGCCCCAACAATACCAGCTCGCCGCCTCTTTTCTTTCTTCTGTTTGTTGTTTTCATACAGTCTCGCTTTTTAATCACAGCCCCTTAATACTCGTGGGAAAGGTCATCCGGAAGGCGGCCAAAAATTCGTCTCATGGCGTTCTCCTGGTGTTGGGGAAGTGTTGCGCTGTTGGCAAAATGGTTTAGACGGCTTCCGCGGCAACCAGGGTTTCTTTCGTCACGGGCGGGGGTTGGTTGGACTGTACCAGTGGTTGGGTCGGGGGACTGGGGACGACATTGCAACAACCCCGGCATGTCTGAAATGGGATCCCCATTGCGTTCTGGGAGGGCTCTGAGGCGGGGAACATCAAACGAACGGGGCACGGGGTCGGGATCCTACGACATCAGCAAACCTGCGTGAACAATCACCAATCGGTCAACCAGCTTTGTCCTGTTAGCACCACCCACCGATCTCGGAACCAGTTCAGCCCACGGAGAAGGGGAAGAGGATGGCGGACGGCATCTACATGGGAGCAGGGACAGGGAGGGTGGATTGCTTGGAGGGAAGGCGCCGTGTTTTCTCTATTATACCCTATATCCCCCCTTCTCTGGGCCAGTCGACCCGCCCTGGACGGTCAGATCTCTAATTCTCTTTCCTCTGAGAGAGAGACACAGAATTCCCCGGCTGTTGCCACAGACTTGGCACCCTTTTTTGTCTTGTTTTCCTTGCGCTCGCTTCTTGTTACGCGCCGACTTTACCACTTATCTTGTTTTTTCCTTGATTCGTTGTTGTTTAGCTTAGTGTTTGTTGAGAAATAAAAGGAGATCGCATCAGACTGTGCTGGCTGGGGGTGCTGTGAAGCATGCCTTTGCTCGGAATTGACTTGAAAACGATACACTCATGTATCGTTCCCAGATGAACTTTCCTCACTCACCCCTCCTTCTTTGACTTGAAAATGTACAAAATCCGGCCATGTGTTGTAAAAAGCTTGCCATTGCCGAGGTTGTTCAAAGAGTTTCTTGCGACTGACTGCCTGAGCCAGACAAACGACTAACTTGGGTGTTTCTCAGTGTGTCCCTTAGGGTTCATGGCTATGACTACCATTCGACCCTGGATAGATAAACGAGGGAGACTCCTGGCTGCTGGCTGCTGGCTGGAGGGAAACAGCCCCAAGCAACACAAGGTCCTTGGCTCTGTATTTTTGAACTGGTGTTCAAGTGACGGTTGAGAAGTGTTTGGTTAAGTTTGAACCTTGAGGTAGCTGGGTGTGAGCCTTTTTGTGTTCAGTTACAAAGCAACAATTTGATCCCTCCGTTATTATGACTTTGCTCTCATCAAAAGAAAAAACCTGACTTGATAGATTTCTCCCTTACTGTTTAATATCTCTTGGCTTTTGCCGATTGAGATCCTAGCGAGGTTTTCCACATTGTTGTGTGTTGATATTCCTAAAGCCGGAGTTGCCCGTCTGTACCTCTCTCCAGTTGATATCTAGACAGTTTGGGCGTACTTTGGGACAGGATCACCAGGCAATTATCAGGAAGACTGAGTGAGTGTTTCGTTCAAACAGAAAAGAAATGTTTCATATTGTACAAGTACAGCTACAATACATGCGTGCTCGACCGCCGAGCTGACTGTCGGAGGGAACCGTAGCATCCTGCACCATGATATACACATCCATCTACCCTCTATCCATCCATCGCATTGAGCATGTCTATTGCGTCTTCCCCATTCTCTCCAATTCCTTGGGCCTGCTCTCCACGCTCGGCTGTATTATCAAACCGCAACACACCAACCAAATCCCCATTTCCACCAATCCAAATGTCTCTTCTTAACCTCCCCGCAGATACCAGTTGAACGACAACTGGGACAAGGGCTGCGAGAAGGGCGTGGGCACCTCCGAGAGACCGGGGCGGGCGACGGGGTGGCGGAGGTAGACGGCGGCGCAGATCTTCTGGTTGACCTCGAGGTAGCGGGGGATGAAGGCGAACGGGGACATCCAGTCGCGGGGGCGCCAGGGGGTAGCATAGGGCTTGGACGAGTCGACGGGGTTGAGGCGGGCGACGAGCAGCTTTCTCTGGAGCCAGAACCCGGCCTTCTTGTCCAGGGGGAGGGGCTCTCTCTTCTGACCGGCTGCTTCGGCAGCATCTCGTTCGGCGAAGCGGTTGGCGTGCTTCCGGCGCGCCTCGGTGGGCGAGAGCTTGAGGTTCCCCATCATGGCGTGCAGCTCGGCCTCGGCGGGGGACATCTCGGCGGCGGGTGGTTTCGGCGTCTTGGCGAGGGTCAATTTGACCTTAGTCAGGTAGCCGCGCAACCGTTGCTTGCCCTGGGCGCGGATTTTCTTGTCTTTGGCCTTGGAATGGACGACGCAATCCTTGAGCTCTCTGAGAAATTTCTCGTGCTGCTTCTTGATGGCCGCCCAGTCTGTCGGCTTGGCGGGGCTCTCGGCGGCTGCATCCTCGACATCCTCTGACTCCTCCTCTTCGGCGGGCTTGGTCTTCTCAGCCTTCGGCTTCCGGTTCTTGGGGTCGTCGTCTTTTGGCGCGCCGGTGGCCGTCATGACGCGGTCCGGGCTGACCTGAAACATGTCACCTGGGTTGAGGAGGTACCCGGGGTGCCTCATCTAGTAACCGCACAAGGCGTGTCAGCGTCTTTCTGAGGAACGGCTCTGTATGGGCGGTGTCTCGACTGTACCTTCTTCCCGTTAACTGTCACAGCGCCATGCAGCACAAACTGGCGGGCCTGTCTCGCGCTGCTGGCAAAAAGGGCGCGGAAAATGGCGATGTCCAGGCGGCGCTCCATGGGGGCGAAGGTCATCTGCATGTACGGAGTGGGCGCGTCCGCATTGCCCCTGTTTCGTGGGGTTGGGTCGACCATATTGCCAGCCTTGTCTGCCCGCAGCAGAACCTGTTGGCCAGAACCACGGCCCCTGGCCTGCTCACTGCCGTCATGGCGGGCCATGTACTCGGGATCCATGTTGACGGTGGAGAGAAGGCGGGGATTGAACATGCGCTTCCACTGGTACTCCTTGATGTGCTCGCCGTGGTAGCCGCGGGTCATGGATTTGGCGACCCATTTTTGCTGGAAGAAGGTCTTGGGCTGGAGAAGGGGAGTGCGCATCCGGAGGAGGTTGTAGAGGTTGTACTTGTTCCATGTCTGGCGGAAACGCTACAGGGGAAAAGACACGGTGTCAGCGAGGGGGCGCAGACCAGGAGAGAGACGGGGAGCAGCAGAGGAAAGAGGGCAGCGGGCAGCGGGCACTCGACTCACAGGGCGCTTCAGACCGTGGAACCGCAACAACCTGCGCTGCTTCATGGTGGGCGTGTGATGGGGGGGTCTAGGCAATGGCTGCCAATTGGTGCGCCCCTGGGGTCGTCGAGAGCTCTCCTAGGCTAGCCTGCGATATGGCGGACGAGCACGCTATGCAACAAAAGCCCGGGCTCGTGGATGTCGGGGCAAGGAGAGGTCAAAGGGAGGTCGGTTGGCGGCGTTGGTCTCCCCCATCCACTGCGCGAGACACCTGCTGTCAGCCGAAAAAGTTTCGAGGTCCCCAATTCGTCCCGACGCGGTTCTCACGTGAGCTACCGGACGCTCGGGCTCTGCGGTGTGCCTGGTAAGTTACAGCGTGACGTCAGGCGGTACAGCAAGTTGTATTTCGTCCAGGTACATACTGTAACTTCACCACGATCCACAATCTGGGCACGGCTTCTGCCGTTGTGGGGTTGCCTTGGCACAGCTGGAGCAGGCAGCGCGGTGTGGTGAAGAGTGGCAGAAAATGTCCAATTGAGCAAAGCTGTGGGGCTTGCCTTGCATTTTTTTCAAACGCGCCTGTTCGAGGCGCGCTTGTTACTGCAGAGACATCACTCCTTGATGAAGGAGCATGATAGACACAGAAAAAGATGCACAAATGGACAACCTATTGTTTCTGGGAGCCCGGAACGTTGAGGTGCCATAAGATGACAAAATTGTTACTTCCAAGCGCTGATTCCGGAAGTTCTGTGACTGTTCCTGCGCCTGGCGCGCACCCCGGAGTGACTCGTTCGTTGCTGCATGTGAGCAAGTGGCACTCCGCGACTCTCTGCACGGCGCTCCAACCTTAAAAACATTACCCCACCAACAATTTTGTCCAGCTCTTCCCCAGAGCACAACTCCATTTCTAGAATTCTTCACCTCGCCCTAACTTTGCTCTTGCACACACCCAAACATCCCGCGCTTTTCAGACCTCGCCTTGTCCGATTCGCCCTGTTCTCAGTTGCTCAACCTTCCCTCCTCGCACTTCCTCGATACCCGCCCGGGCGCATTGCCACTCGTCGCCAACATGAGCGACGTTGCCATGAAGGACCAGCCCGAGGTGGCTGCTGCCCCGGTTGAAACTCAGCCTGCCCAGGAGACTGCCGCCGCTGTTGCGACCAACGATGAGGCTGCCCAGAAGACCGACGCCGCTGCCGAGACGCAGAACGACGATGACAAGAAGACCGACGAGATCCTGAAGACCACCGCCCAGGTCAACACCAAGGACTTCAAGAAGAACCGCAAGTACGACCCGAGCACCCAGCCCGTGTCCGATGACCCGGTCAAGATTCGCGCCCAGGTAATTAATTGATTGCCCTTTCGTCTCTTTTCCCCTTCACCAACCTAACTGATTCCCCCCTCAGGTCGAGTTCTACTTCAGCGACAGCAACCTGCCTACCGACAAGTTCATGTGGGAGAGCACCGGGGGCGAGGACAACAAGCCGATGCCGCTCAAGACCATCTGCAACTTCAAGCGCATGCGCCAGTTCCAGCCGTACAGCGCCGTCGTCGCCGCCCTGCGCGAGAGCACCCAGCTCGACGTCTCGGGCGAGGAGGGCGAGGAGGTGGTCAAGCGCAAGAAGGCATACGTCTCATCCACCGAGGCCCAGAAGGCGCGCATGAACGCGTCCGTCTACGCCAAGGGCTTCGGCGACGAGGAGCCCTCCACCCAGTTCGACATCGAAGCCTTCTTCTCCAATCACGGCCACGTCAAGCACGTCAAGCTGCGCCGCACCGCCGAGGAGCTTTTCAAGGGCTCCGTCTTTGTCGAGTTCGAGACCCCCGAGGAGGCCGACGCTTTCGTCGCTCTCGAGACCAAGCCCACCTGGAAGGGCCACGAGCTGCTTATCATGAAGAAGAAGGCCTACCTCGATGAGAAGAACAGGCAGATCAAGGACGGCGAGCTCGAGCCCAGCACCAACCGCCGCGCCACTTTCTTTGAGGGCAAGGAGCGCGGGGGCGGCCGCGGTGGCCGCGGTCGGGGCGGCAACGACAAGGGCCGGGGTGACAGGCAGGACGGCCAGCGGAACGGCTTCCGGGGCGGTCGGGGCGGCCGGGGCCATGGTGGTCGGGGCCGCGGTGGTCGTGGTGGCCGTGGTGGCCGTGGTGGCCGCGGTGGTCGCGACCGTGACAACAACGACAAGCCGCGCGAGGAGAAGAAGGCCGAGGAGACTAGGAAGAACACCAACGAGTATGTTTTCGCCTGCGCTCTCCCCCAATTCCTCTTAGCAGTTTCATTAACAAACCCCTGCAGTGTTCAGATGCCCACCATCCAATCCACCGCCAACGGTAAGCGCGCTCGCGAGGACGACGGCGGCGCGCCCCCGGCGAAGAAGGTCGACACCAAGACCGAGGCATGAGGGAGAGGCGTTTTCTGGTCTACACAATAAGTCTGGGCTGTTTAGGGCGGGAAGGGAAAAGCACACAACGAAACTTGCTGGGAATCATTTTGCGCTTGCTGTGATGCTCACGGCTGGGAAGACATCTAATCTGGCTGAGCTTGTAAAAGAATTACCTTGAGGTCTGGAGATGGCGTTTTTCGGATGGTCTTTGATTTGATAGATGGGATGGATGCATGGATAGGGCTGTCTCTTCTTTCCTTTCTAAATAGGAAGAAATCTGAGGATATACCTTCTGTGACTGAGCCATGGGCGAGCTTTTGTGGGATACTGTTCTCTTTCGTCACTGTATGTTCTCGAGTTGGACTTTTTGGTGGTTCCTTGCTTCCCTTGGTCGTCCTCAGCTTCACTCTTCGCAAGTGACCAAGAACGTGGACTTGAAGTGACGACTCCACGGTAATCCCCATCGTTGATCTCGTGGACAGACATTAAGCTTCACGACAAATCACCAAGGGCATCCTCATCGAAAATGATCGCAGTGTCACCACCAAACCCTCCGCTCCAAAAACCTTCCCCGTGACTGCCGCCACCTTCACGCGGCCGGGGTAATAACAACCTAGACGCCCGAGTGATCAATACCACTCCCAACCACCTCTCCAAAACCTCTCCCGCTGTCTCACCACCCACCACTCAATCCCTCAACTCCAAGAATCAACCATAAACCTCCTCCCCAGCCGAATTATTCCTCAACAACTCATACAAACTCTGTTCCCTCCCATCCACGCTACTGTACGTGTGACTCGACAGGTTCTTCGACCTATGATGATGTCCTGCCGCCGCCGCATGCCCATGCCCATGCCCATGGCTGCCGGCGCCACTACTACCGCCGGTATGTGACGCGTGACCGTGGCTTTCACCGTCAGAGGA
Source organism: Chloridium humicola (assembly GCA_027569505.1). Classification (NCBI taxonomy): domain Eukaryota; kingdom Fungi; phylum Ascomycota; class Sordariomycetes; order Chaetosphaeriales; family Chaetosphaeriaceae; genus Chloridium; species Chloridium humicola. The sequence continues at coordinate 656,841 of JAPDFF010000003.1, forward strand.
TTAGGCGTTGTTGGTCGCGGCTGAGGGGTAGCCGGCTGAGGATGGGTTGGTGGGATTGAGGGAGTACCAGTTGTTGGTGGTGGGTTGGTGGGTGGTGGTGGTGGAGGTGTGGGATTGGGGTTGTTGGGGTTGGGGTTGGGGTTGGGGTTGGCTGAGGTTGTTCATGTAGCTGGTGTAGGTTTGTTGCTGCTGCTGCTGCTGCTGTTGTTGTTGTTGTTGTTGTTGTTGTTGTTGTTGTTGTGGGCGCTGGGGTTGGGTTTGCTGGCTGTACACGCTGGGTGTTGAGCTCCTGGCTTGGGTTTGGGCTTGAGGCCTCACGCTGAAGCCTTGTAGGGACTGGGACTGTGGGGTGTTAGATGACATGTTGTAGGATGATGTGTTGGAAGCTGAGTGCGCGGCGCCGTAGGAAGCACGGGAGCTCCTGGCCTGTTGGGCACCCGAGGTTGATGCCCCCCACTGCGATGTCGACGATGTTGTGGCCGAGTTCGACGGGTACGATGAAGCGACATTTTGCGACGGTTGGTTGGAGAGCGCCGAAGACGCGGCGTTTACCATTCGAGACTTGTGTTTGTCGAATGAGGAATATGAGGTGGATGTGTTTGAAGCCTGATTGTTCGAATGGGGCTGGTACGAGACACGATCCTTCGATGAATCAGCCTGGGTGTTCCCGCTGTGATATGAGGTGTAGTTGTTGTAGCTCTGCGCCGATGCTGGCTGCTGTGTAACGCCCGTGGAGGTATAACCAGACAAACCGGAGTATGACTGTGTGGTTTGTGGTTGGGTAGCCCGCATCACTGAGGAGTTGTTCACCGGGGTGCGAGTCCGGGCCCGATTGCTTTGCCGGGACTTGGCACGAGCAGGTTGAGCTGCGGTCTGGGACGGCGAGTTTCGCGCAGGCTGAGCAGGTTGGGGAATTGACTGGTTGGCAGTCGCCCAGGTCGAAGCTTGTTGCTGTCGCATGTCATCATACGCCTATGCCGGTGCAGGTTTCTTAGCCCTGGACATTCTCGGCGATGTCCGTGTCGGGGTTGCAGTTGGGGCGGTCGTGCTGGACATGGACTGCCATGTATTCTGAGTATCCGTAGCCGTGGTGTTCATCCCATTGTTATGGGATGGTTGGCCAGTCGGCAGGCCGCGCCTTGTTGTCGATAGCTGGATTCCCGTGCTAGTGCTGTGGGTATGTTGGGCCGCAGGGGCTGTTTGCTCTGCATAAACCGATGTGGCCTTGGGGGCTGACGGCGGGTGTTGATGATAGGCAAAGTTGTCCGAGACCGTGTTCGACACATAGTCCGCTGGGGTTGAGTCCATGGGGATGGACGAAACACCGGGTTGGCTGTACTCCGTCGTGGCGGCGGTGCTGACCTGTGGAAAGCTGAGCCCAGAGTGCTGGTAAATGTTGTGGCTCGGCTCGATTGCGGCCGACGGCGTTTCTGGTACTGTTTCATGAACATGCCCTTCATAGTGTTGAACATGCTCATTCAGCGGCTCATGAACTGTTTGGGCGACCGGCTCAGTGTGAAGCCCGGCGACGGCAAGTCATCCGGCTCTTCGTTCTCTGAAATTGCAGGCTCAGGGCCCTCGGGTTGAGCCTCCGCGACCTTGCTGTGTCTCGACTTTGAAGCAGAGTAAACACACGTAGCCCCTGATGCGACACACATTGAGCAAGTTGGTCTCCGCTTGTCACACTACACGTACGGTCAGTTTCACACACGAAAATCGGAGGGAAACCGGTTTGCTAACCTTGCCCTTGTACTTGCTGATGCGGCAGTTGTCACATATACGCCATCTCTTTCCTTCCGCCGCCTCAGGTCGCTACGCCACATCTGCTCCAGCCACCACAACCTCAACCTTCTTCTTGCGCTGCTTCTTTGGTTTGGGAGACTGCTGCAACCCTGCCGGTGCACCTGCTGTGTTATCCTTGTCGGGAGTCGGCGAAGCAGAGCTTGACGCGTCCCTCGTAGGATGAACAATGCGCAGTCGCTCAGCGCCATACTTGATGAGCATGGCCAAGGAGTCCTGCTGCAGGTCAGGGGACTGGTTGGCAAAGATGTTGAATTGTTCCGGCGACAGAGTCTTCGGATCGATGTTACTGTCGCTGAGTAGCTTGATCGCAACGTCCCGCCGTCTTGCCGCCACCCCTGGCGAGAGGTTGAGAATGGAATGCGCGTGGACTTCAGCAGCAGTAGCCTCGTCATTGGCGTTGACAAGTCCATCGGGGTAGCTGCTTGCGCCGTTCGGTTCCGCGCCGCCAGAGCCACCTGGTTGTGTGTGATAGAGCTGCCGAGTGGAAGAATCGCCCACGGGCAGGGCGCCCGGCATTTCCGGAGGGAGCACACTGCCGTCGGGGCCGACAGGAACCGTTGAATCCTTTTTCTTCCGCCTCTTCTTGGGCTGAGAACCCTCACCGTCCGGCGCTCCATCTTCCCCTGCCCGGTTCAAAGGCCTGGGCTTCCTCTGCTTTGGCTCCTTCGGCTCCTTTGGTGGTTTTGGTGGCTTTGGTGCCTTAGGCGCCTTGGGCGGCCTTGGGGGTCTCGGTTCCTTCGTTTTCTTTGCCGGTGTCTTCACCAACGGGGCGGGCGGCGGTGGGGCAAGAAGTTCGATCAGCTCAGCGACCGTCTTGTGCATCGGGGTGTGTTCGTATTTCACGTCGATGGTCTTGGTGGACTTGACGAAGGCGATCTTGACCGAGCCTCGGCAATCGAAAGCCGGGCGAGCTTTGAGGGCGCGTTAGCGACGCGCAGGGCAATAACCAAGAGCACGAACCTACCCATATGAACCGGATCTTGCCCGGCCTTCTCGCTCCACTCCGCAATGGCCGTCTTGGCCGGATTCTTGGAGACCTGTCTGCTCCAAGCCTGCCACGAGTCCTTGCAAATGTAGGTAAAGGCCCAGCCATGCTCGTTGCGAGACACCTGGCGCACAACCCAATTACTCCCGTCCACCGCTCCCAATGCCGCGATAATGTGCCTGGTGATCGAAGTCTGCAGAACCGGGTTTGCGCCCGGCTGGTTGATGAGAGTGTCTATCGCATTGACTCGTCTCGTCGCCTGCGCGCCGTTGCCCATAACGGCAGGGGCAACGCTGGACCGGGCGCCGCCCAGCAGCGGGTCGATGTTGGACGCGTTCTCGAGGGCCTCATTTTCGGGGTCGGTGACGGGGAGCTCGAACACGGTGGTCGCTCGGATCTCGAACGTAACCGAGATATGGTCGGCGCGCGTGTGGCTCACGCGAGAGCTGAGCAGGTCGCGCAGCTGGGCCTGGAGGTCGGCAACGGAACCGCACGACGGGTTCGACAGCCCTGCACCCAGCAACGCCTCCATGGCCGGTCGCTCTCCGCAGTCAGGTAATGGTGTGCGATTTCATCTGTCGCGGGGTTTGTTTTATTCATTGTCGGATCGCTGATTTGATTCGATCGTAGCTGGATTTGCAGAAATTGTTGGGAGCGCGTTGGTTTGCGCGCGGCAGTTGAAACGGCGCGAAACCTTGTCGTGTCGCCTTGACGACGACGCGAGTGCGATGGTTGTTGAAAAGGGTGGAGCTTGGAGACCGAGTGGGTGGGGTGGAAAGCTGCAAGCATGTGAGCTCTGATTGGCTTGAAATATCACATTCCTTCCCATACATTGTTCGCGTAATTCTGCAGTTTCTCAACGCTCAAGACAATGTCTCTCTCTCCAGGCTCCGGATCTCGAAGAGAAATAACGGCTTGAACCCCTAACACCAGTCCACCCGGAGTCACATTGCATGAGATCCGGCTGGCGGTGGCATCTCGAGTGATGGTGACAGTCTGTCGAAGCACCGGCTGCAGGGCAGCGGCATGTCTTGTTGTCGTCGCTCCCGGACGAGCACCCCCTGCTTCTTCCTCCCACTTCTCCAAGATGATAGTGCCGTATGTCTCTTCTAACTTTGCGAGAAGAACAATCTGGACCTGGTGATCAAATGCAGAAAACCACCATCTCATCTGGTTCTGCAGCCCGGAATACATCTCCAGATGGAGTGATTCATGCAGCTCGGTCAGGATCGTGATGAGAAGCTTCTGGCTACTACTATCGTAGCGGCGGAAGTGGAACTTGCACCGTCGCTTCTCTCGCTTATGCTCGATGTCAGCGAAATGTCTCGCGGAAACATCTATATTGTTAGTACCTCGCTACCCCGAAATGTCAGGTCAATACCATACGTGTAACGGTAAGGCAATCCCCATCAGTGTCATTGATTGCGTTAAAGACCTCTTGGACATCGGTAAATCGTATCGTTGGGACATCCTCTTTCTTCGACCCTACCAAAGTGGGCTTAGTAGACGCTGACCCTGATGCCATGGTGAAGCTTGAAGCTGGGAAGTGTAGCGTGATGTCAGAGGGGTAGGAGAATCATTTCGCATTCAGGTGCTGAAAGGTGCTCGGTCCTTTTGATACCTATGGCAGAGGCTCAATCTTCGAACTCACACGGTGCGGCGATTGTGTTGTTATCGTTTTCCTATACCGGGCCCCTTTTTTGTCCAGGAGTTGAGGAATCGAGGATTAGGGAGTTGAGGAACTGAGGAGCTGAAGCGTTGAAGAGTTGAAAACTTGAAGACAAAAAGGAGGAAAGGAGCAAAGAAAACGAAAGGAAAAGATCAAACCGCATAAAAAGATAGAAGGAAAAAAAAAAGGAAAAGGGAGAAGGAAATAAAGTACAGACATAGAAGAATAGAGAGGAAGAGGGAAAGAAAATGGGCACACTGCAAAGAAACGAACTCTTTCCGAAACTCATCCATTAACAAACAGAAAGAGACGTTTATTTCCCTTCACCAAACATACTGCTACATTCCCAGCATCAATCCCTCAGAAGACAGCTCCGAAACTCCCACCACTAAGTACAAATCCTCGCTACCGAACAACAAACCCAAGCCACATCCAAATCACGCATTTTCCTCAATCCACTCCTCCAGCTTCTCCAGCAACTGCGCCTTCTTCCCCACCGCGCTCACCCCCTTACTCGCCAGCACCTCCTTGATCTCCGCCACCGTCATTTTCTTCAGCGTGTCCTGCTCCAGCGCCGCCTTCAGCTGCGCATTACTCAGCGCACCCCCACCACCCGCAGCCTTCTTCCCCGCCGCAGCCGGCTTCGCCCTCTTCGCCGCCGGCCGCTCATCATCCTCTTCCGTCCCGCGCTTCACCGCCCTGCTCTTCATCAACCCCGCGGCCTTCTCAGCCAGCGCCTCCTTCCACTCAGCCAAGTACCCCCCAACGCGCTTGTCGATCTGCTTGTACTTGGGCACGGTGGCGTCCTCGGGGGTGTCGGGGACGTCCTCATCCAACGCCATGGCCTGCAGGACCTTGTAGTGCCACTGAAGCGACGGGTTGGGGTACTTGAGCGGGTTGTACATGGCCTTGGGCAGCTGCAGGTTCTGGACGATTTCGCGCATCTTGTCGGTCAGTTCATCCGCGGGGCGGGGCGGGGCGGAGAGGTCCACGGTGCGCACGTCGTCGGCGAATGGGAGCGGGTAGAGCCAGAGTCCGGAGGGGAGGTAGGGCGTGTCCGAGGTGTCTTCCTCGGCGTTGCGCGAGGGGATGATGGCGACCATGACCGGGTTGGCATTCTCGCGCGCGACGAACCACGCGATGCCGACTTTGTCCGAGACGAGGAGTTTCTGCCAGAGGGCGGAGAAAACGCGCGTGGAGCCGACGAAGTGCTCCTCGCTGGGGAAGATGAAGATGGATTTCTTGATGGATGCCCAGGCTGGGAGGAGGGAGCGTGGCTTGAACCCGATGATGCGGAGGACTTTGCCGCCGAGGTTCTTGAGGGCTGCCGCCTCCTCCGGCTTGAAGTGGATGTACTCGCCGCCGAACTTGTAGGCTTTCTTCACCTCGGATTTGTCGACCGTTCGGGTGGTTGAGTCGACTTTGATGGTTTCGCCCTGTGCGAGCTGGGCTTGTTCTCCTCCGAGCCAGACATAACAGGTACGCGCAGGCGTCTGCCGATGGAGGGGCATGTAACCTTTGACCGATATTGTGAGATTCGGGGCGAGCTCGAAGTGGAGGTTTGAGAAATACGCCCGCTTTGGTGTCTGTTTTGAGTTGATGTTGGTGATCAGGGAGTTGAGGAGGGTAAATCCATCCCCGGACTTTGACGCCTTGACGTCGTCCGAGGAACCAGCCTCGGCCGCCGCTGGATCACGGTAGATGATGTCCTGATGGTAAGTTAGCGTCAAGATCAAACGGATATTCCGGAATACCTTACATCATAGAACTTGGACACATCAAAGGCTTTCCCTCCCTGGCTGATAGGGAAGAGCTCAACAACCACACCGAGATCGTAGAGGTCCTTGGCACGCACAGCTGCCGAAGACTTTGCATTTTTGTCGTTGCCGTGTGGGTTGTCATTGTCTGTGATGATAAACAGGCGTCTAGAACCGAAGTTTGCAGCATTGGTGGTAAACACCTGGTTGGCGCAAAAGAGCACGTTGGCCATGGACGCGGGCTCCTTCGCGGGGACAAGCACCTCGTCCGGGTCTTCGCCCTCTTCAACCAGATCCTTCAGTTGCTTGACATCTTCAGCAGCAGGAACATCAAGGTCCGTCAGGAGGTAGCAGTGGGGATAGCCAGAGCTGCTGCGGCCGCCGGCATCCTCACGGAACTTTGACTTTTCTGTGCTGAAAAGAAGAATGCCCATCATGTCCTTTGGCTGGGCAATAATGCGCTGCTGCATAAACTGGTAGGCACATTTCAGGGTGGCGGCGATGGCCGAGTCCTTGTCTGACTTCTTCTTGTCGCTGGCTGGCGGTTGTTGGAGCATCGACGAGCTAACATCGATAGCAAACAGAACGGCATCTTTTTGGGATTTGTAATCCTGTCGGTCATTAGAAGATGGGGAGATGATGCTGTTGGGTGTAGAGAGCTAACAGTCTCATCCAGCTCCTCCTCGCCCTCGTCGGCGTCCTGACTTCTGTCTTCGTCGCCTCCCCACGCCATATTTGCAAGTTTGGCGGTTTAAGAGGCTTTAATTGATGTAAAAGTCACTTCGGATAAAAGGCAATCAAAATCCAGCTGATTTGCGATGAAAGTCAAAAAGAAACAAAGGAAGGACAACGGCGGGCGATGGATGGCAGTTGCGACGCGACGGCTCGCTAGGCTGACGCGCCTGCCTAACGCCAGAACATGTGACGAGCCTGGGTCCGTTCAGCAATTGGTCACTTCTGATTGGACAGAAACCCAATCGATCTGCAACGTCATTTTCGATGCCAAGCCCGATGCCAAGAGGGCAAAAAGTCCAGCGATCGGTCTCCCGCCGCCGCCGAGGGCTCGGGACAGTCGGCGCCAGTGGAGAGTGTTCTGGCCCTCCTGACTTTGCCACTGTTCCATCCAAGTATCAACCATCTGATCTGACACATGCGAGGTGTTGATTGAGCGTTCTCCGCGGGCTATTCTGTTTTTTATTTCGTATTTAGTTCCTCCGCGCCAGTTCCTCTCCTTCGAAGCAGCCCTCACGAGCGACCTCGGCTGCTCTCCGACCCCAACTCCCCGTCTTGTCCTGTCTCCGTCTCCGTCTCGGTCTCCATCTCAGTCTCCGAAATGGCCCTCCGACTCCCGTCCGCCGCGATACGGCCCCTCCGGTCCTTCAAACTCGCAAAGCCGTCGGCGCAGCAAGCACGATGGCTCGCGACGCCCGTCTATCCCGTCACAACCGACCTTTCCAAGGGGCCGACCGCCATGGTGTTCCTCAACATGGGCGGTCCCTCAACAGTCGATGAAGTGGGCGACTTCCTGAGCAGGTTATTTGTCAGTACTCCCAGACATCCTGCCCTTGAGATCTACAACCATAACTAACATTACCCCCTTTTCCAGGCCGACGCCGACCTCATCCCCCTCGGCCGCCTGCAGAGCTACCTCGGCCCGCTCATCTCGAAGCGGCGCACGCCCAAGATTCAGAAGCAATACGCGGCCATCGGCGGCGGCTCGCCGATCCGCAAGTGGTCGGAGCACCAGTGCGCCGAGATGTGCAAGCTGCTCGACGAGATCTCGCCCGCGACGGCGCCGCACAAGCCCTACGTCGCCTTCCGCTACGCTAACCCCCTCACCGAGCAGATGTACCGGCAGCTGCTGGCGGACGGGTTCGGCGGGGGGCGCGGCGGGCGGGCTGTGGCGTTTACGCAGTACCCGCAGTACTCGTGCTCGACGACGGGGAGCAGTTTGAATGAGTTGTGGAAGTGGCGCCAGCGGTTGGAGGGGAAGGCCGGGCCGCTGGATGATGGGAGTGATGGGACGATTAAGTGGAGCGTGATTGACCGGTGGCCGGTGCATTCTGGTCTGGTGGAGGCGTTTGCGCAGAACATTGAGGCCAAGTTGATGGAGTATCCGGAGGAGAAGAGGGATAAGGTGGTGCTGCTGTTTTCGGCGCATAGTTTGCCCATGACGGTGGTGAATAGGGGTATGTTTATATTTGGTGGTTTCGGTTGTCACGGTGAACAAAAGCGCTGACACTATCCAGGCGACCCCTACCCCGCCGAAGTGGCCGCCACCGTCCACGCCGTGATGCACCGGCTCAACCACGTCAACCCCTACAGGCTGTGCTGGCAGTCACAAGTCGGCCCGCAGCCGTGGCTCGGCCCGCAGACGGCGAGCACGGTTGAGGACTACATCGCCAAGGGGCAGAAGGACCTGCTCCTGATCCCGATCGCCTTCACGTCGGACCACATCGAGACGTTGTTTGAGCTAGATGAGGAGGTCATTGGCGAGTCGGGGCACGGCGAGACAGTCAAGCGCGTAGAGAGTTTGAACGGCAGCCCCGTGTTTATCAAGGCGCTTGCCGACCTGGCCAAGGCACATCTCGGCAGCGGGATCTCCTGCTCGACGCAGATGGGCCTGAGGTGTCCGGGCTGCAAGAGTGAGAGATGCGCTGAGTCGAAGAAGTTCTTTGCGGCGCAGCAGGTGTAACGGGGGCTGGGCGTGTAAAATGTACATTATTATGTATTGCTACGGATTGTTGAGATACCTATTAGGGTCGGGGTCGGGTGAATCGGGCTGGCTGTCTTGTTTTAAAGCATGAATTCAACCTTCTTGATCAGGGGCCGATCTGGGTGAAGATGCGGGGAATGAGATTGGGGGAGGCTGGTTTGTAATCCGGCATGTCCAGACGCCGACTCCCGACATGCTCTCGGAGAGAATGTACGTCATTCGTTTTGTTGGTCCAACCAAATGTCGAAGCATATGCCGGCGGCGTGTTGGCTCATTAAATTCCTCGGATCGTGGAGGGCACCGTGGGCACTTACATGCGTCGATGAGGAGCCTGGTGATGATTCCTTGATTTCCATTTGTGTCTCCCACCGGTTTCAGGTCAACTCTGATTCTCAGGTCTCCAGGAGGCGGAGTACTCTGGTACGACAACCCAAATAGTGGCGGAAAGGCATTATTAGAGACCTGCCATCCTCAATGGGGCTGTTCAAGTCACGCGTCACCAGCCGAGCGGTTACAGGGGTTTGGGTGTCCCATTCTTCCCCAGGAATAGCGCCGCCATGCTGGAACCGCCCCGCTGATAAACCTCCGGGGGAAGTTCATCTTCCCTGTCCGCCGATCTCTGGGAGTTCTTATCCTTTCCAATTCCCACTTGTTGTTCAACCTGGCATGATCTCTCTTATATGGGTGATGGACTTGACATATCCTCGACTTTACGCCAGGTAGTATTGCTCTAATCGGGCCCGAACCTTGGCCTCGGTCCAGTCCTGTTGACTGTCTGTCGTCCGGATATACACTAGCACCGCTCTCGGCCCCGTATCTCCGTGGTATCGCTCGCAATTCTGGGTCCAATTGACGAATCTTCCATTGTTTGGTTTAGTTCCCCTCTTTCACTCCCTCCCCGCTGTGTGAGAAATTCAAGCGCAAAAATCCCGAGCACGTCGTCGGCAGCATCGCGACCCAAGAATTCGGGATTGTGGCGTTGCGCTGCTGTGTAAGTGAGGGATGACGTCGACACGCTTGGAAGGGTCCGGCTCAGGCTCCGTGGGGATACACGCCCGTGACTCGAGAGACTCCGATATCGACGCCCGTGATGCAACCGAGACATCAGGGCTCTTGGGTGCGGGTGCCCGCAGCAACGCAGCGCACGAGGATGGGAACTGGTCAGGGGATGCACATTTTGCGGGACTCCCGTGGTGGAGGAGGCCATCAGTAGGTTGTATCGTGAAAGTGTAGCTGACGGCAGAGGTTGACTTTGGCACAGGTCTGGTTCTTGTTGGCACCATATGCGATATTCACTTTGGCATTTGGCGGTTCCGTCGTCCCCAGGCTAAATTTGTATGGGGAGGTTCACTCGTCACCCCTGAACCGCATGCTGACCTGGAGATAGAATCATCGACCTCGTCTGCAAACGCTACATGGCCGACAGGACCGCCGCAGACCCTGAGTTCACCTTCGCCCCAGTCATCCCTGGGGGCAACAACCGGCAATGCTTCATCCCAGAGATCCAGAAATCGGTGGCCACCTTCTCGCTAGTCCTCAACGTTTTGACCGGGATGCTGAGCTCTCTCACGGCGCCAAAGATGGGCTCCCTTTCGGACCGCTATGGCCGTACACGGCTGATGATCGTCTGCTCCATCGGCGGCATCATCGCCGAGATCATCACCATCCTTGCTGCCAAGTACCCTGAGACAGTACCCTACCAATTCATGCTCGTGGGCTCCTTCTTCGACGGCCTCACGGGCTCCTTCACGGCCGGCAGCGTGCTCAGCCATGCCTACACCAGCGACTGCACCCCGCCCTCAAAGCGCGGCGTTGCCATTGGGTATCTGCACTCATGCCTCTTTACTGGCCTCGCCTTTGGCCCTCTCCTCGCCGGCTACCTCGTCGAGTGGACGGGCTCGCTGCTGTCCATCTTCTACATCCTTTTAGTCTGCCATATCTGCTTCGCCCTCTTCATGGGCTTCGCCATCCCGGAGTCCCTCACCAAAAAGCAGCAGCTCCTAGCCCGCGAGAAATATGCCCTCGAAAAAGAATCCCGTCGCCCCGCCCCAGACTGCTCCCACCCTCTCCTCTCCCGCATCCCCTTCTGGCGCCAACTCAACAACCTCACCTACCGCATCAAGACCTCCAACCCCCTCGCCCCGCTCGACATCCTCTTCCCCACGGGGCCCGGCACCACCCGGCTCCGGCGCAACCTGCTTATCCTCGCCTTCGTCGACATGGTCACGCTCGGCGCCGCCATGAGCGCCGGCACCGTCATCGTCATGTACGTCGAGTACCGCTTCGAGTGGGGCAACCTCGAGAGCTCGCGCCTCATATCCATGACGTCCATGGTGCGCGTCGTCATTCTGGTGGGGATCCTCCCACTGATCAACTACTTCTTTCGCACGCGCCCAGCAGCGGCAAAGCGGCGGCGGCAGCAAGCCGCGGGGGAGTTGGAGCCACCCCCGGTCCCCGAGAAGAACCGTGGCGCAGACGAGGTGGACATCTGGATTCTGCGCGCCGCGCTTGTTTCGGACGTGGTGGGTATCACGGGGTACGTCTTTGCGCCGTCCAGCCCTTGGTTTGTCGGGTCCGCGGTCGTGACAGCTTTTGGAGGGCTGGGATCGGCTACAATCCAGGCTGCTGTCAGTAAGCATGTGCCGCCGGAGCGGGTGGGCCAGCTGCTAGGTGCTATTGGGCTGCTGCACTCGCTGGCGCGGATCATTGCGCCGATTGTGTTCAACCAGCTGTATGCGGCCACGGTCGAGACATTTCCGCAGGCCTTTTTGGTGTTATTGGCAACGGTGTTTGCGGCGGCGCTGGCGGCGTCGCTTTTGTTGAAGCCTCATGGTAAATCCTCGATGTGCTACGCGAGTAAAAGATGTGCTAACTGGCGGGTAGTGTACATGAAGAGCGAGGAGGCGGACTCGAGGTCGAGGAGCATTAGCAGTGAGGTAAGGGTGCGGCAGGATGAGCTGGAGGATGAAGAGGTTCTGCCGAGCTTTTCGTAGAGAGTTATGAGGGGCCATCTATGGACTGGTAGAGGTTGGGCAATGCATACCTAGACTTGGGGTGGGGGTTTGAGTACACACATTCTGCAGAGGAGGGCATCGGGCATGGCGCAGTCGGTATCTCATAACTTGCATGCATTTTTTGTAAATAATGATAAGCGAACAGTCATTCTCACGTATCAATTCACAACTATTGATTGACCCTCATTTTTGATGGCAATTCTTGTGTTGATTCGCCTCGTGTTAAGACGAAGTTGAGAGGAGCTCGAGTCAAGTGGGGATATTTTGCCTCAAATGAGCCGCTCGCTTCCAACTTCCAACAACACCTCAACATCTGCTTCTTCGCATCAAACGTCCTTGTAAACCTGGCAACTGCTACATTAATGAGCATGAACCCGGTGACTAAATCCTGGACTAGGATATTTAACCCATCCGCTCTCAACCCTCTCAACCATCACAAAACACTCCAACAACCCGCAAGAATGAGCACCACCACCCACCAAAAGTCCATCTACTTCGGCCCCTTTGAGGTCACGAACCAGGTACCTCCCCGTCCATTACCGCAATACCCCTATGTAGTTAATACCACCAGGTCTTCTACCAAACCCCCCACTCCTTCGCCCTCGTCAACCTCAAGCCCCTCCTGCCCGGCCACGTGCTCGTCTGCCCGCTGCGCCCGCACCGCCGCCTGACCGACCTCTCCCCGGCCGAGCTGACCGACCTGTTCACCGCCGTCCAGCGCGTCCAGCGCATGCTAGCGCGGTACTACTTCACTACCTCCATTTCCCCATCCCAGTCCTTCCCACCCAGCCTCTTAGCAAGCAACCACCCACCGTCCACCTCCTCCACGAACCCCACCCCCATCCCCTCCATCACTATACCAGAATCACCCGCGAATGTCCTCTCAGGCTCCTTCAACATAGCCCTCCAAGACGGTCCCGAAGCAGGGCAGACCGTTCCCCACGTGCACGTGCACGTGATCCCACGCATTCGCGGGTCGACCGCCAAACCTGTGTCGACGCCGTCCGACGCTGTGTATGACCAGATGGCTGCTGAGGAGGGGAATATCGGGGGGCATTTGTGGGATCGGGAACTGAGAAAGGTTGGGGGTGGAGAGAGGGAGGGGATGGGGGGTGTTAGGGAAGGGGGGGAGGGGGTCGGGGATGTGGATAGTGGGAGGGGGTTTGTTGGGGGGGTGGTGAATGGAAATGAGGGGAGTGGGATGGGGATGATGGAGGAGAGACCAAGGCCTGGGGGGGGTTTTCCGTCGATTGAGGACGCGGATCGGTTGGCGAGGGGGATGGAGGAGATGGAGAGGGAGGCGGGGGAGTATAAGAGGGTGTTAGAGGCTATGGCTGAGGAGGAGAGGGGGGCAATAGTTCCGGCGGTGGTGGTTGGGTCACGATGATTCAAAACAATGGGCGTGTCACGATGGTTTAAAGAGGGGAGGCATAAGACCACCGGTAATTGGAGACAAAATAAGTAGATTTGGGTGGATAGACGGTCTAGAATCGACAAGCCCCAGGTTGACACACTCTCTAGGAAGAAGAGTCTCTATATACAACGTAAACTGCTTCACTAGAGGTATACACCCGATTGTCACATCACCACCCCAAAGCACACATAGCAAACCTTCCAACCGAGAGTATATATAACTGCCGCGCCATATGCATTCCCAACCGTAACACCATGGCACCCCATCAAACACAACTCTCATATATCCAGCAATTGACGCACCCCTTCCCCAAGCAAAACGCCTAGTCGAGCCCGGACAAGTGATCCAAGCTGCCCAACCCCATATCAAACGTCGCCTCCATATCGTTCAGATTCACCCCCCGGAACACAAAGATGGGATCGCCCATTCCAGGGGCGCTGCTATTGCTCCCTCCCGAGTTCTGCGCGGAACTGGCGCCCGCGCCAAGTCCCCACGTCTGGAAGTTCTGCTGCCAGCTGACGCCGTCCTTGAGGTACCAGTCCTGGCCGTCGATTGCGTAGAGAGAGCTGGGCGTTTGGCGGGGCGTCGGGCGCGAAGGCGGCGGCCCCATGTTGGGATGAGATTGTGCGTGGATGGGGGCGAATGCCTGCGTGTAGCTGGGCATGGACCTGCTCACGGGCGAGACGGCCCACGGGTTCATGGGCGAAAGCGTGTCGTTCATGGGCATGGACGTGGTGCTGATGGGCTGTGCCATCTGCCGCGAAGCCTGGCTCTGCATGTTGCGCAGGCTCGGCGGTATCCCCGACACGGCCATGTTGCTGAGTATGTCTGAGGACATGGACGAGGCCGGGATGTCGAGGGCCATTGGTTGGGCCGGGTTCCCGTATTGGCTCGGCGGCGTGTATTGGTTATTTGGCGACTGCGGGAGGGACTGTGGTGACTGCGCAGCCGAGGGCCCTGATCTATTTGGTGAGGGCACGTCGGAGATACTAACGGTCCCGTACTTCTCGTCGTTCCGTTGAAGCACGACGGCCGCTTCGTCGGGTAACTCGACTTTCCACTTGCGAGCCAAAACGCTCAGCGTGCTTAGCGCTCTCCGCGCGCATGACCAGTCTTCGGCGATCTCCTCTAGGTGTTTGACGCCGTGGATAATGTCGCGTTTGTGCGTTTTCTCTGGTAGGTTCAGGATGTGTAGTGTGCAAGCAGTCTGCACCATGTAGACAGCAATGTTGCAGATCTGCCTGAGGTCGTACAGCTTCTTGTACAGACGCATGAGCTTCGAAATTGCCCCTGCGTTGGCCGAGCACATGCGCCAGGCCGAGACGTGTGCTGGCAACGGGGAGGTTTCTGGTGTGTATTTCAAGAAGGCCTTGAAGAGGTGGATGTATTGGAGGTGGTAAAACATGCTGCTTGGGTCAACTTCCATTGTTTGCAAATCTCAAGGGGGTATCACTCACTGCATCAGGATGACGTTCGGCAGCTGGCCGTCCTTCGGCTCAAACTCCTTGGGCAGCTCTTTCTTCCAATCCTCGAGGCGGCGATGGAGCTCACTAAGCTTCTTAAGCTCTGCAGACTTGCTGCTCGCGCGCCCGATGTGGTTGGGGTGGTAAAAGAAGAGCAGCAGATCGCTGCTGATCTCGCACAGCTTGCTCAATTGCAGGCCGACCGCCCGTGTCCGAGACGGCTGATTCGATGACTGATCGAATCCGGTGTCGGTGTATGGCGACCACGCGTCTGCGTCTTCCCCGGGGAAGACGTCGTACTTTGGAACGTTGTATGTGTTCTTGGGGAGCTGCGGTAGGCGGCCGAGATAGTTGGACCAGCACTTGTCGAACAAGAAGCAACCCCAGAAGGTAACCCGGCGCGCGTCAATCTCCTGTTCATCGAGCGAGTCTTTGCTCTTCCGGATCCCGCCAATGTCGAGATTGAGCCCGATGTCCTGTGCCATGCGAAAACTCATGCCGCTGTAGACCCAGCCGGAAGCCTCCCGCCCGCAGCCGGCTTCGCGGACCGACATCATTGCCAGTGCCTGCACAGTGGTGAGCTTCGGCTTTTCGTACTCGTCGTTCGCGACGATCAAGCGCTTTGCCTCGGCAAAAAACTGGTCGCCCTTTGTCCTGCTGTCCCCGGGGATCGCAAAAGCGCCTGCCACACTGGTGAAGTGGCAGCCGAGGGCGAGGATGGCATTGACCAGCAGGGATGAGCAGTAGACAGTCGTCCTCGGCTGTCCTTGTGGCCTGCCCTTGACAAAGTCCCGATAAAAGAGCGACTTGGATAGTGTGGCAAAATAGGGGTAGTGCCAGGCGAAGTACATGTTGATCAGGTGTACGATCAACTGGGCGTCCTTGGTAACCTCGGTCCAGCTGGTCGTCGGGTCCTCAACCGGGACGCCCTCGACGTCTGGCTCGTCGGGGACATCAGCTTGGTCGCCAAGGTAGATCAGGTGAGACGTGCCGCCGATGTAGCGGACGGAGCCGTTCTCGAGACGAAGCTCGCCCATCCTGCGCGCGAGTTCCCGCTCGCCTTCGACAGGTTGGTCGTCGGAATAGTCACGGTCCATGCGGCTGGCATCGTCGTCGTCGTCATCGACCGCCTCGTTCTTCAAGATGGATTCAGCCACACTGTCGAGGCTGTCACAGGTCCGGATCTTCTTCACGATGGCCGGTACATCCTCCTCGGCAGCGTTCAGGATGGCCTCGATAAGAATCTGCAGGGTCGAATTCCGGGCCTTCATGCTGTCCGTCTTCTCGCGGTACACGCCTTTCCGGCGGTGATCCGAGTTGGGGTCGTAGACACATTCCGTGCCGTAGACGCTGGCGCAAGCGGCACAGCTCGGCAGCGCCCCGTCGCACTTGGACTTTCTCTTCCGGCAGGCGATGCATGCCGTGCTGACGCATCTCCGTTTCTGGTTGGCAGGATCGGCACCTCGCCGGGGCTTCTTCTTGGTGGAGGCCGGGGGCGGGGGCGGCGATGAGCTGGGGAAACCGCGGTAGCCGTCCGCGGCACCCGAGTGCAGCGACACGGACGGGGATGTTTCGTGGCCAGGCATTGCCGGGGCAACAGAGACGGCAACTCTGGGCTGGGCGAGGGCAGTCTGCGGGAACCCCGCGTGCCGGGGACGGTGGGGAATTGGCGATAGTTATTGAAAGCGGCGCCCTAGAAGGCGCGACTTTTCGAAGATGGGATGGAGAAGCGCACCCTGGACGGCTGCAGGGAGACGTTGGGGTGATGCGGGGGCGGAAGGGCTGGGCAGCGACAGGGCAGGCTTTTGGCGGTCCACTTTGGAGTTCTGGGACCAGCAGAGGCAATGTCGTAGGTAACAGTTACCCAGTTGCGTCTAGGCGGACGGGGACAACGGCAGGGCGAAACAGTGCGGACTTGTCTCGGGGAGCCGCAATTCACGCGTGCGGTGTTTTCCGTGTCATAGATGGTGGAGTGATGGCACGGCGATGTGTGGGTTCGGCGACCGCATCATATCCATCGCTCACTCATTCGGGGGCCGACGACTAAATGGCAGCTGTAGTTTGGGGCCGTCGTAGTCCGCGGTGTGGCCCGGATCCCAGCTCGGTATCAAAATGGTGGGTGTGAGACTGCGGCGTTTGAAAAAATTCCATGAATGCTGAAACGAAACGGCAGACCGGAAGACGCGGTGCTCAGTAATAAGTGGCGACGTCGAGCAGCGCCTCTAACCGAGCAGAAAGGTTGGAACCGGGTCACTCTGGACTCTGAAAAAATAGACTCAGGGCGCAGGATATAACATAGGGGACTGCCCGAGATGGTAGTTAGACGGAGGCAGAGATAAGAGCAGCCTCGAAGATGGCGGCGAGATAAGATGAAAACATGAAGGTGAGGGTTGCTTCTCCTTCGGTTGGTGATGGCAAGAGCGGCTTGCCGCAGTTGAGATGGGACGGGCCCAGCGAGGCCCAGTGCTCAAACCAGGAACCGCCCACGTGCTCTGGGAGCCTGCGGGGCGGGTCTTGGAGCGCTTGGCATCAGAAGGGTCTTCCAGTCTGAGCCGAGCAATTGGCATCCTGGAAATTGCCATTTGACATTCATCCAGACCCTGAGAAAATCAGTGGAAGCTGGATCGCCCGCTAGGGAATCCCACAACCTTTCGGCCGGGACTTGATACCAGGCAAACTGGACCCTTGATAAGGTGCGTCACTATTGGAAACACTGCCAAGACCCAACCCAGCGGAGGATCGTCACGACCGGGACCGCTTCCGCGATCAGCCCCGGCGTGGGGGTAGATACTAGCGCGAGAGCCGAAGGGACCCGCATGTTGCATGGCCCTGTCCTCGGGCTCTTCTTGGATGGGGTGGGCATACTTACTCTCGGCATCTCGAGGGGGGAGGCAGGAAATCGTTCAGATGAGTTGTTGGAGTATCCGTATTTGAGGCTGGCTGACAGTCTCGGACCGAGAGCCGCAAATGGAAGTGAATTAAGTGTAAGATAAAGACGGTATTCCTAGAGTTGTCCCTCAGCTGCTGCCTGTTCTCCACGAGGTTGTCTTTGAGTTGTCTCAGAGTCGGCCTGTCAGCCTCGTGAAGGCCTGTTCGAGAAGAGGTGCCAGAACTACATATAGGCACAGTGCGTGTCATCTACGGATACGAGCGATAGCGATCGTGGGGGTACTCATGCTTCTGGGTAAAGACCCTGAACAGGGCAGACATAGCTGCTCTGGAAGTACCTGCCCATATTCCCTCGCCTTGGAGCCACAACCCCTCAAGGTACAAGCGCCAACCGGATATCACACACTGGTATCGACCTACAATAGTCCTACATCTCCACCGCTCACATCCAAGCGCCGTCTCTGCCTCAATTCAGGTCCTCCGGTCCACGCCGAGTAAGGTCCTCCGGCCCGCGCCGGGCAAGATCCTGCCGCAACTTCTCAAGCCGCGGCAAAGGATTCTTCATGCCGCGTTTCTCCGCCTCCTTCAAGACCTGCCACACGCGGACGTCCTGGTCCCTGCAGCCGCGGTCGAGCACCGCCGTCAGCGTCTTCTCGCTCAGCCAATTCTTCGGGTTATGCTGCGTCAGCTCGGCGATGTACAGCATGACCATGTCAAAGGTGCCGTCGTTGGCGAAGCAGCGGATGAGATGATCAAGGGTGTCGTGGAGCGGGGCCACCGAGTAGCGCTCCATCTCCGAGATGACCGTGGTGGCGTCTGCTGTGTTTTGGCACGCCTGGAGAAGCGCCCTGAAGACACTGGTCCGTACGCCGTAAATCGGCAAGTCGCGCAGCTGGTAGTATATGTCAAAGATCTGAGCTATGGGCGCGCCCGACTGGCCCAGGGCCTCCAGCACCACGGCAACAGCGGCGGGGATGCAGCGTTTCTGGCCCAGCTCGGTGATGATGCTGACCGCTTCGTCTGCACGTTCGGGCGAGGCTTTCAGTAGCGAAAAGATCGCCCGGGTTGACGCCTGTGTCGCCGAGTTGATTCCGGCGGTATCCCCCGTCATGACCCACAACGACTGGAGAGCGTTCTTGAGATCGCCCGCCCGAGCATGGCTTTCAATCAGCGGCTCGTAGTGGTGAGAGCCCAGCTTAACCTTCCGCTCCGAGAGAAGCTCGATGACGGACGTCGCAAGAGCTGGGTCGCCGTGCCGCGCCGCCGTGTTGAGGACGTTGAGGCACACGCCATCGGGCGGGTTCAGCGTCCCGGGTTGAACGAGGTTCTCCCAGATGTACATGGTGCTGTGGTAGTGGAGGTCCCTGCTGCACTCGTCGAGAAGATAGAGCCACGTGCTAAGAGCCACCGCGGTGAGGTCGCCTTCTGTTAGGTCCAGTCTCTGCTGGATCAGCTGCACCGCGTCGTCCACGAATCCCCGCATCGTGAGGACGTAGACGAACGTCTCGAGCAGCCATTCGGGAGCCTTGGTAGGGTCCTTTTCACATATCATTTCGAAATAATCCATCGCCATCTCTGTCTGCCCATCGCGCAGCAGCCCCAAGGCAACGCTCATCCTGCCCTCCCAGCCAAGCTCCATATCATCAGCTTTTATCTGCTGGAGGATCCGGTTTCTGGTAAGGTAATCCGGATGGATAGCAAGAAGCTATTGAGCCAAGTCAGCGTATAATCAACCCTTGAATCAAACTCAGCCAGCGCCGAGGCAGGAACATACCCGCAATGCAGCTTGATTAAACCCAACCGTGGGCAGGATACCCAATTCCTTCATCTCCCGCATCATGGCGACGAGCTCACCCGCCGAGCCTGTCTGCGGATCCCAGTTCGCCACGGCAAGGGCTTCGTACAAGAACGCATTCGGTCTCTCGCCGCGCTCCTCGACCAGATACTTGACGAGAGCCCGTATCTTCTTGGCGTCCCCTGGGTTCCCGCGCATGAGGCGGAGGGCCTCGTATATCACGCGCGTATCCGCCGCGAGCGTGTCGGGCGGAAAGTCAACCCTTGCCTTGGACAGATGTTCCGCTGCCACCTCTGCGGCGCCAGTATCTTGCCCGTGTGACCTGGTGTGCCGCGCAAGAGCGGCGGCCCAGGGTGCCTTGGCGGGCGACGGTTTCCGGCCTTTCGCGAGCGGCCCTTGATCAGTCTCGTCCCGCTTGAAATTCGGGTCTTGCCGTGCATAACCAAAGTGCGCCCGGGGTATCCGTCGCCTGCGTACCCAGCCCTCGTTTAACCCCCCCAGTCCTCTCTCAGGTTCAGCTTTTTTGACCGGCTGCGCCGGCGGTGGCTTGTACTCGGGCCATTCTTGAACTGGTTCCCTGGAAACAACGGAGTCTAGCTGTTGCTGCGCTAGCTGCTCTTCCAGTTCCCAAAACAAGTCCTGCTGCTCGGAGTACTGCTGCAGACGGCAGCTGCCGGCTTGGAGAGTGCGGGCTTGACCGGCCCTACGGCTTTGAGGACAGCCCCTGGTGTTAGACTGGCCATGGCCGAGTCGAAGTCGGCTGCCAGAGGGTAATGGGTGATTGCCCGCTTGTGACAACAGCCTCGGGCCAAGACTCGGGCACAGAGCGCGCGAGAGAGCGTCGACAGTAACGCGCTTTGCCGACATAGGATGGGATCGAAGAGGTTGTCTTGTCGTTAAACGGGCAGGTTAACGCTCTAGCCGTGCATTATCTGGGGTGCCGTTTCAAGCCAGCAGAATGCTTCTCTGAGCGGGAAATATGGACGGTTCAAAGCGGTCGGATTAGTGGTTGAATTGGCGTTTCTGAGAATCCTGGCCTCCCCAACACCCTTCAATGAGATGAGCAGTGAGGTGGTTCGGAGAAAGGCTGTAAGGCCAGGGGTGATTCTGCCAATACCAAAAAAAGGCGGTGAATTGTTACTTTCAGCGCCAAGACAGGACGATCCAGCCATGAGATAGTCACGTGGGACCCCCGAGGCCAACAGCGAGGATGGAGTTCATAACGTTTCGTTGTTCAGTCTTATGCGCTTTACAAAGTGCAATGCAGTTGACCAACCGTCAACGTGTGCACTGTTCTCAAGCCGGCCGGAGCTCTCGGGCCACCACACGGCGCGTCCTCCTCCCCCTCTGCCATCGTGTGAAAGGCAGCCCAAAGCCAGCACCATCAACCCGTCCCTGATTTGAATACGCTGTCTGCGCTTCCAGCCGCAGACTTCCCCTTAATGCCCGTACATTGAACATCACCACTCCCCAGCCCTGCTCATGACCCCCGGGCGCCCCTTCCACCCCCCCTACCGCCTCCCCTCCCTCTCCCGCCACGGCCCCTATCACCAACCCGCCCAGCGTGATCTCCCCGCCCTTGCCCGCCGCGCCCACCACGGTATCCGCCGCCCTGGTTCTGTTGTTGTTCCTTGACAATGTCGATAATCTCGTCCGGCACGCGCAGGTATTTGATCTGTCCACCTTCCCGTCAGCAGCCCATTCCAGCCCGCAACCAATCCCCCATTCCCAGAAGAGAAACGCACATTATTCCCCTTGACATAAACCTCCGGCAGCCGCACAAACTTGTCGCCCTCCTATACCACATCCCCAACCGTCAGCAAACCGCACTCCCAGCCCAGTCCAACAATCGATCGATCGCGCATCGTTGTCGGCCAGGTCCCCAAGACGCAACGCACCGGATTCGTCTGCACCACCTCGCGCAGCGTCAGGTTCATCCACGTGTCGCATAGTACGAGATGGCCGTTCAGCGTTTCGCCGTTTTTGAGCTCGACCAGCATGGGGTGGCCTTGGGCCGCATTTAGGAGGCCGAGGGGTAGCTGGGGGGGACAAAAACAGGTCAGTTATCAGCTCCTCCAGTTTGCGCGACAACAGATCACTTACCATTGTGAATTGTTTTTGAGTCCAAAGAACCACTGTGTGTTGTCGCAAGTTTGGTCGGCTGGGCGATGGAGAGGGATGCAGCAACTGGGGCGCGTGGGGAGCTTGGCCAGGCTGCTGCAAGGCGCGACCATGACCTCAGGTGTGCAGGGATCACAGCAGCAGGTGATTGGCACGGCAAGGGCGAGGCTGAAGCGGGACCAGATTTCGGTAATTTACTTCGTACCGACCTTGAAATGAAAGGGCCTCTGGTTCCTGCATAAATTACGACAAAGATCCAATGAAATACTGCCCAGGTGATGTCAGAGGAAGCAAAAATGCGGCAGAGAGAAGACATACCTTCCTCACTTCATCATCGCAACCAACCCAAAAAAGAATTCAACACCAGCCAGCCCAGGTTAAGAGTCGGAAAGGGCAAAAGATTAAACTGGACGAGCTGGGAATCGAACCCAGGACCTTTCGCATACACCGAAGTATGCTAAGCGAACGCTCTACCAACTGAGCCACACGCCCGTATTTGATGTTAGGCGATCCATTGCCAACCTTCATATCGAGACTTGCACTTTGCCCGTTTGGAAAGACTTCGATTTTCAATTCTCATCGGAGCCTGGCTTCCATGACGAAGCTGCGAGGATACCACAAGTGAAGGATGGCTCCCTCATTGTAAAGGCTATCACAGGAACAGTCGATTGATCTATAAGGCAAACCCTCCTGAACCGGACAAAAGCCAAGACGACCCTGACAAAAACAAAATAAGGACCGCAGAAACAAAAGCCAACTGCGCATCCACGGGCACAGACAACCATTTTCATATCTGGGACGTCCCAAATCAGCCCTACCACCCAGAACAACCCACCCCACTCTCACACCTCACTCCTTCTCCCGCCCCCTCATTGCTTAGGAAGCGCTCTCTCGGCTCTTGCGATAGCTCGCCTAGAGACAGGGGCAAACAGAAACGCGCAGTGTCAGCACATGTTTCGGGTCTATCAGTGCAACGAGTAAGCCGAAGCACGACTTGCCTCCTGTTCGACCTGCAGCCCGTCGATGACGGGCGCAAGCTCGCTCAGAATCTCGTGGGCCTTCTTGTGGAACTCCATTTGCGCGGCGATCAGCTCGGCCAGGTTGCGCAGCGACTCCGGGGTGTCGAGGACCTGTGGGGTAGGATTGTCAGTAAAAGATTGATTTCTACAAGGGAAAAAGAGGGAAGGTGGGGTGTAAACTCACGTTCTTCATAACCCCCACGGCCTCCTCCGTCTGCGTAACAAACTCATCCTCAGCCTTCTCAATCTCCTCCTGCGCCTCAGGGCTAAGCTCATGCTCATCATGGGTCTCCTGGCGGGGCGACCCCGCGCCGGGCAGCTTCCAAGTAGTACCCTTGACGCGGGCCTTGACTGCATCCAGCGTCAGACGAGCCTTCTCGACGGCCTTGCGGGCGCGCGTCGCGAACAGCAGGTTGGTGTTGAGGGTCGTGTTCCAGCCGGCCAGGAAGCGGCTCTGAATCTGGGCGTCCTGCGCCAGGCGCGCCTCGCCCACGCGCTCCATCGCCAGCGCGTACTTCTCGAGGGCTGTGGCGAGGGGGTCCTCGCCCGCGCCCGTGTGCTGCTGGTGCAGCGCCTGGCTGCCCGACAGCGAGGCGCGCGCCATGGCGTGGTGGAACGTCTTGGGCTGCGGCTTGGCGGTGGGCGGGGCGGTCAGGGCCGCCTGGGCCTCGGCGGGCGAGGTGGCGCTCGAGAGGAGCTGAACCTTCTCGCTGACAGTGCGGCCCAGGTCTGAGAAGGTCTCCTTGATGTTGGGCGGGTAGTCGTAAGCCTCGTGCGAGTACTGCGAGCTGTTTGCGGGGTGGTGTTAGTAAATGTGGCAGGGGGCGCAGAACAGACGCAAGAACTCACGTCACGGCCAACATCTTCTGATGGACCGCCTTCAAGGCATCGACGCGCTTCTCGAGGTCGATGTAGTCGGGCGGCAGCTGGGTCTGTCATCGGGCTGGTGTTAGCCATAAACCTTCCTTCATCGACCCCCTTCCGGAACATTGCGCACCTTGTCCTCGGCCTGGCCCAATTGCTCCTTGGTGTACTGAAAGGTGCGCGATGCAAACGGAGTGATCTGCCCGCCCAGCGAGCTGCGGTGCCTTGGTGTCAGCACTCGTCCTCGAAGCTGTCGTTGACCGACCGACCACTATGTTGTTTTCACTTGGAGCGGGGTCCTTACGTGAGGCTTTTCTGGAAACCCTTGAATGCGTCCATCTTGTCAATTTTTGCGGCAGCGACTTATGATGTGATGTTCGAATATGCGCGACGAACGGTTCGTGTCGTCAACCAAATCTCTCGATGCTGATAAGAGCAGGCAGCTTGAATGTTCCAGGTTGTGATGTGCCTTGCAGCGGCGTTATTAGGGGCGCCAAGGTTCCGGCCCCACTGCTGAGACCCGCCAATCCCTGCACGCCCAATCCCAAGCTTAGCCTGATTAGACGCGTCATTGTCCCTCCGCGACCATTCTCGTCTCTTGTCATGTGTTTTCCCGCCCCCAATCACCATGTTAACCACTTGAACACGACGGTTTTCGGAGATGGTGAGAAATAATTGAGGTGATGGTGGAAGGAGGAAAATAATGTATTTTATGCTAGATTTGATGTCTTCAGATCCAACCTCTTAAAAAGTCCAACTTAATCCGCTGGCTTCACCTTCAAGTCCTCCCACGACGGCACCACCCCCCTACACACATCCTCGTAGTCCCTCATCAAGCCCTCGCTCGTCGCCGCCTCGGGCGTAGTCCAAAACATAGCCCAATTACTCTCAGGCAACTTCCTCACCCCACATGACCGCTCAAAATACCACTTATTCACCGGATTATCCTTCCTACTCCTCCAACAGACCCCCCTCGGAAAACCCTCCCTCACCATCGCATTAAACACGATATCCGCCACACCCCCCGCGCCCTGCCTCTTCTTCAGCACCGCAAACTTATCCAGGTACGGCACCAGCCTCCCCGCCTCGTAGGCGGCCTTCTCGTCCATGCCGCACGGCCGCTCCCACGT
Source organism: Chloridium humicola (assembly GCA_027569505.1). NCBI lineage: Eukaryota > Fungi > Ascomycota > Sordariomycetes > Chaetosphaeriales > Chaetosphaeriaceae > Chloridium > Chloridium humicola. The sequence goes on from JAPDFF010000003.1 coordinate 681,480, forward strand.
CAAGATGGCGCCGCCCTCGTACTCGCCCGCGATGATGATGCCCGCCAGGCTGTCCTCCACGCGCCGCAGGTAGTGCTTGACGTCGAGCCGGCGGTCGAAGGAGTCGTTGATAAGGTGTACGAGTCGTGGCAGGTCGATGCATGTGTCGGTGAGGCGGAGACGGGGCGTGCCGGGCTTGGGCGGCTGCCAGGCCCCGTTGCGCGTGTCCGGGAAGATGGTTACGGGCATGCCCTTTTTGGCGAGGGTTGTAGTTGGCATGGGGGGTGGTGCGGTTTGGGCGGTGGGTTTGACTCGGCCGATAGGGAGGGATGCCGAATAGATGGGCCGGTCGGTGAGGAGGTTGTGGATGAGAGGGTTGTGCCATCGTCGGGTCTTGACCTCGCCCGCGAACTGTCCTACCGCAGCTTGGGCCGGCGGGACAGGTGGGGTTCGTAGATTTGCTGCCTCAGCCGGGCTGGTGATGATGGCCGATGCTGTTGATGGGAGGATGGCGAGTGTGTCCTTAACAAGCTTCAAGTTTTCCGCGTGCGTGGTTCTGGGGTGAGCTACCAGACCCGACGTGGATGGCGGCAAGTCAGGCTGCCCCTCGGCAGTGAGCGCAACTCTGAGTTTGTCGAACTCGTCTTCCAGGTTGACAAACACCCGTGCACCATCCCCGTGGCTGCTTGCTGGGATGCCGCCGTAGGGGTCGATGACGATGATCCGGTGAACGGCAGCTTTCCGCTGAGGGCGGGAGTCCCCGCTAGCCCTCTCTTCTTCTTTGTGAGACTGTTTCTCAAACTGAAGACCCGAGAAGAAATTGGTCAAAGCAAGGACGACTTCGTTGGCATCAACTGGCGTGTACCCGAGGGTCTCCTCGCACAATGCGCGCGGCGGCACCACCACAATGTGGCCATGTCGAAGTGGTGAGGTAAATGCCTTCCCGAAACCTACGGAGAGGTTCGTAGAGCCGACTGGGGCTACCCTCTCAGGCATCTCGTTGGTTTTCCGGATGGCCGAGTTCACCAGCTCGGCTCCCGGTGAGCTATAGCGGCCAATGGTCTTGATGATGCGGTCTGTCTGTACTGACACCACTTCCCGCCAGCGGGCGTCGTCGGGTTGCGCATTCCGATCGCATTCGAGAACGATGACGCTGCATAGGCCCAGGTCGCGTAGTTGGGTGAGTGACTTAGCCACTCCGTCGAGCAGGACGTCGTCCCATGATTGCGGCTCCCGGAGCTTCACAATGGCGATATGTGGCACTTCTGAGGTGCTAGCCAAGGAGACCCCGACTGGCCCCTGGACGCTTTGGCCGCGGACTCCGTCATGGAGAACGGTGGTGAAGGCCGGCGACTTCTTTGGGCCGGCAGCTGACAGCGAGGGCCCAAAGGTTTGTAGATATGCCTTGGCATCGCGCTTCGTTGCGGACGACTCGAGGACAGAGATCAGGAATTGCTACGAGCTGGTAAGCCAAATTCAACCAGGTATGTGTGAGCTGTGTCTGACCCTGTCTGATTCCCTCTTTTGCTTTGCTTCGGTAGCAGGGGGGTGGTGGTTCTCGGTCACAGCAGCACCCGTCCTTCCAGACCGGGCCCCATTCTCAGCTGTGGATAACTGGCGGTATTGAGGCACAGAGCTCCTGGTGGTAGATGTGGCCACCCGTCTCTCTGTGAGAATAGACACCTGAGCCTACCTGTTAGCTTCCCGTCTTTTCTATAACCCGAGTGTATGAAGATCGCGGGTCTGGATGAGAGGCAGGCGAAAGATATGTCTCACCTCAGCTACCGAGGTTACGCCCTTCCAGACGCCACCGCTTCTGGCAAACATGGTTCAGTTGGTTTCGAAGAGCTGAAGATGAATTTCCCGGGGCCCCTTTGTGAGGTAACCCGGTTGATGTGTGAGATCTCAGACGCAGGTTGCGCTCATCCTAATTGGAATTTCCTCGCGTGTTTTTTTTCGGGCATGTGAGAAGGCGGTGTTGGTGAGTCAAGAACGCATGCACGAGGGCTGAAATCCACTGATCAAGCACCCCTGCCCACAGATTATCAGATCTTGCGATAATATCGCTTGGCAAAGAGCTCTCCCCGTGGCCTGGCCGAGGTCTGTTGCCTCTTGCTGGGGGGCATTGAAACTGTGGATAGCTCCAAATAACCCCGCAAATGCCCAATGGACCCCGCAACCGGCAACCGGAGCAGTTGTCCCACATGAGGAGGGAGATGTCGAGGAAGCCTGGCCAGATCGACCGCAGAGATGGATTAACAAGTTGAGTTGTACTATTCTCTTGAGGCTCGGCTTCTTTCTGTCAGCTTCGAAAGCATGTGGCGTGTTGGATCACAACAGCGGAAGGTGTATTCGGGAGATTTTGAGGGGTGGTTCTTTTGGAAGCCTTCCATAGTTTGGGGTAAGCCGTTTGTAAGCTTCATGCGTCTTGCCATTCAGGTCACGAAGGATAGCGTGACTGCCAACAGATAAGACGGGTAAACTGTCAGAGACAACCGACTCTTTCACAAAACGCACTGTTTCCATTCCTTCCACATTATCTGCCTACCACACTCGCTTGAATACCGAGTCCACCAAGAGCACCGTGTTTCTCATACCATGGCTCCTAGAATTCTGTGGATCGGCCTCGGCAACATGGGCCGGGTGAGTGCATATGCCTCGATAAAGTCATGCGAGTCCTGCTAACGTATGGTTCAGGGCATGTGCAAGAACTTGGTGGAGAAGGGGAGGCTTGACACACCGCTCATGCTCTGCAACCGGACCACGCAGCGTTCGATCGAGCTTAGGGAGAGTCTCCCCGCCGGCAAGACCGAGGTCGTCGACTCCATCGCCGATGGGGTCGCAAAAGCCGACATTATCTTCATCATCCTGTCCAAAGACAGCGTCGTCGAGGCGATAGCAGACGACATCCTACTCGATTGTGATGTCACGGGCAAGCTGATCGTGGAGTGTTCGACCATCCACCCGGACACCACCGCCCGCGTGGCCAAGAAGTTCACCGACCGCGGCGCCGACTTCGTGGCCGCCCCTGTCTTCGGCGCCCCCGCCATGGCCGACGCAGGGCAGCTCGTTAGTGTTCTCGCCGGCCCCAAGGCCTCAGTCGACAGAGCCCGCCCGTATTTCAAGGGCATTATGGCCCGCGAGGAGATCGACATGAGCGACGAGCCGTACGGCAAGGCGCTCCAGCTGAAGCTGATTGGCAATACCTTCATCTTGAACATGGTCGAGCACCTCGCCGAGGGCCATGTATTGGCCGAGAAGTCCGGGCTTGGGACAAAGTACCTACACCAGTGGGTCGAGAATATGTTCCCGGGTCCTTATGCGGCGTACTCGACGCGCATGTTGTCCGGGGACTACCATCAGAGGGAATATCCGCTCTTCGCCGTCGATTTGGCGAGGAAGGATGCTGGGCACGCGCTCAAGTTGGCGGAAGCTTCTGGGACGCGGATGAAGAATGTTGAGACTGGGGATGTTCATCTTGCGCAGGTCAAGGAGCATGCTGGGGAGCTGGGGGACATTGCTGGTATTTACGGTGCTGTGAGGAAAGAGGCTGGTTTGAAGTTTGAGAATAATTGAGCGTTCGGGGTTGGTCTCAAATATGCAACCTAGAATTGATAAAGTCAACATCTGGAAGAAAATTCCTCATCCTCGAGATTGTGTGTTGACGGTTGACAGAAGGGACCTCAAGATGAAAACATGAAAGCATGAATTACCTCAGGGATGAATTTACGTTGCCTTACACAGTACGATACGGCGTTCATGACGAAATACAGCGATGACTAAGCGCTCCCGAACCAGGGTCCCAAGCTTGCGACGAGCCGCGTCCAACCTCCAACACCGCACATCCAACCATCCAGACGACAGCCCAGTTCCAGCACATTCATATCGACTCCAGCCCCAACTCCTTTGCCGCCTCAGATTGCGAATCTTGAAATTTCAGCATACCGACCTCAGAATGGCAAACGGGTACGAAGCCATCACACCCCGAGCCGTAGAGCCAACTAACAGTCAACCCGCAGCTGGAGCGTCATCATCGGCCTGGTGATATGCGTCGCCATGGCTCTGGCAGCCTGGTTCTTTTCTCCAAAGGGCGAGAACCAAGTGTACGTTCCGGCCCCTCCACTCCGATTACCCTCCACCCGTCTAACAGATCTCACAACCAGACTCTGGCGCTCCTCCATCATCCTCTCCATCGCAAGCTGCTTCCTCATGTGGGCCGTCACGTTCCTCGCCCAACTGCACCCCCTTATCGAGCCGAGACGGTCGGATCTTCGTGAGGACTACATCCACCACTAGGTCACATTTGGGGGACGGGGCGCGCGCGCGTGCGAGCGGGAGGATACAGGATGTTGTACGAATACCCACGGCATTCTCATACAGATCAGGAAGAACGGCGTTCAGGCGGCGGGATACTATTTTCAAGGGTTTTGAATTTTTCCATCGGGCGATTTTTGGACTGTACAAGCAGCGCAGCAAGGAGCCTCCGGGAGCAGGCTAATACGACGTGTATCATTTCAAGACGGGCATCTGAGCAACAAAGACATGAGAGACTGGAAAAGAGCAACAGCGTTTCAAGCCGGCCAGCCAGGCAACTAACCCACAGCCAACCTCCCAGCCCAATCCTTCGCATACATCAACATCGCCACAAACGCCCTCCCATCCTCAGCCACTCCCGACTCCCCCGCCGAATCAACCCCCTCCAACCCCGCCGCCCACAGCACCGCACGCCCAATCGCCCATCGACTGACTGCGCCAGCCATCGCCAGCAGCGCAGCGACCCCGTAGCTACAGTCCAGCAATATCTTGAGCGCCTCGACGTTGTTCGCGACAACCGCCCAGCCTAGCGAGCGCGCGGCCGCCGGCACGTCGTACTCCCAGATGACCATGAGGATGGGGAACAGCTTGGTGGAAGAGGATACGAGCAGGGCGGTTGAGACGCTGTTGGGGCGCGAGTAGCGTGGCAGGAGGCCGAGTAGGGCCAGTGGGGAGTAGCGCGAGGAGGTGAGGAAGCGGATGGAGAAGTGGAAGGCGATGGTGGAGAGGGAGCAGAGGAGGACTGGGGTGGTCACGTTAGCGAGGCCAAGGGGGTGACAGAGGGCGGGAGTGCGTACGGAAGAATATGTACTGGAATACGATGGGCTGCTGCGCGAGGCGGCCGAAGTTGGTGTTGTCCACCTCTGGCGAGTCGGCGTCGGGGAAGGACTGGCGCTCTATGCGTGCCCATGTCAAGTAGACGTCAAACAGCAGGAGAAGGATGCCGAGGCGGACGATGGAGGGCTTGCGCGCTTGTCAGTTCCTGTAGCTCTTCTTCATACCCAACCCCCAATCGCAACCTACCGAAACCTCATCCTCATCCTTCATCAACGTATTATGCAACAAATGCCGATACACCTGTAAACCCCCCCAAGTATCAATCCCATGCTCTCCCAACCAAACCGATGCCAGAACTGCCCACCTGCGGCTTGATCAACACCAAATCAATAAACAGCACCACAAAGTCGTGCTCGACGTATTTGTCGCAAAAGCGCCCGCAGTTCTTGCACACGGTCAGCCGGATGTTGTGCCCGCCCGACTTGTCGCCGCCGCCCTCGCGCCAGAGCGTCTTGACCGGGTGCCGGCACTCGATGCAGATGGGCATGGTGTTGGCATTATTGGGGCGGCATTTGCGGGGGTTTTCGGGGGTTGGTCGAGCGCGGGGGGGGGGTTCGGGGTTCGGTCGCGTGCTTCGGAGTGGTGGGGGATCGTGGGATGAGGTTGAGGTAAGGGGAATGGTGTTGATGTTGGGGTGGTGTTCTTGCGCTCGTGGATGGGTGGTGTTGGCGATAAGGATGCTTATCGGTGGGAAAGATCACAAGCCAGCGGTTGCCCCTTTTGTCTTGGCACGACTTACACCAGAAACTGCAACAAGTCCAGCGCACTCAGACACTTACTAATGTTGTCTTATCTTAAAGCGAATTATTGGAGAACAGATCTGGGAAAATAAACTATGGGCTACTTGGGGGGCATCTTACACTAAAGTACAGTACATAGTAGGAATCCTTCTAGCATATCAACACCAAGATGATGATCTTGGACACCAATGACACCCATCAAACAGTCCGTTTGTACGTACCTTGGTTTACAATTGTGAAAACTGCAGCTTGACACGCCACAGTTTGTGCATAGCCATCTGTTCTATATACCAAAATGAAAACCGCCGCAAAAGCTAACTTGCCACCCCCAAAATCACCTAATACAAAAACGCCCGCAGCGCAATGCTAGGATATCCCATACGACAACATCCCAAACCAACCACTATACAATTACACTTCTTAATCAGCCTTCTTATTCCCCCCAGGCACCCTTCCCCTCGCCCCCGTAGCCCACTGCCCCGGCCTCGCGCCCGAACTCGAAACCCCAAGCGTCGTAGCCCCCGACAGCGAGCTCACCATCCCCCCAATATCCCACCCCCCACCCCCCTCATGTCTTCCATCCTCACTCCCCGTATCCGCAAGCTCAATCAAATCCCCTCCCATCTCCGGCACCCCACCCCCAACCCCACCAGCATGCCTCCCGCCCCTCGGCCCCAGCACCGGCGTAAGCGGCCCCTGCCTTGCCCTCACAAACGCCCCCCTCAACCACGTCTCCACCGCAGCCGCCGCCTTATCCAGCCCCGTACCCTGCCTGTTGCTGGCACTCGCGGCATCCCGCCCGTCCTCAAACGGGCTCTCAACAATCGCCACCGCCGCAGCGCCGCCCTCATCGTCCGTCCCCCGCCGCGCAAACCCAAACCGGGCGCTCTCCGAGCCCATGACGGACATGGACGGCAGCGAGTCGATGTTCAGCCCGGGGAGGTGCTTGTTGGTCCACGTGTTAAAATAATCCTTATCCGGCCCCGGCGCGCGCACGTTCTTATTGAGGGAGCCGACGCCGCCCGGGCGGCGCATCCAGGCCGGGAGGGGGTCGGTGGTGTCGGATGTGGTGATGCTGTTAAGGCGGTTGCGGGTAGAGAGAAGGCTGGGGCGGCGGGAGGAGGAGGTGGTGGTGCTCCGCGGGCTGCCGGTGATGGATTCGGAGATGGTGACGCTGGGGAGGTCGGTTGAGGCGCGCGGGGTGGAGGTGGTGGAGAGGGTGTGCGTGCTTTTCTTCCTGCGCGGGGGGAAGTAGCCGAGGGCTTTGCGCGGGAGGCGGGCGACTTCGACGGGGTGTGGGCAGGAGTCGAGGGAGACCCAGCGGACGTGGGTCCAGGGTTGGTCTTCGTGGTTGGTTTTGGAGTGGTCTGGGGCGTGGCTGTTGGAGGTGAAGAAATCGGGTGGTTGTTCGTCGCGGCCGAAGGGGTCTGTTGCATCTGGTGTCCGGGATAGAAGGTCAACCTTTGATGCCGGGTTCGTTGGGGGATCGCAGGGACGGCCCTTCACTTCGCAGGCCTCTACAGGTATTGCCAACCACTTCCTGACCTGTATGTTGTCCCGTGACCAAAGCCCGTTGGCCTTCCGAAAGGCGTCCTCCCGGCACCTGTACTTCAGCACGATCCCCGCGTATGTGTCTGTTCGTTGAACATGGTGAATGTAGGCCAAGTATTCCTCTGTTTCCTGGCTCTGGGCTGTCTCCCTCAGGCATTCGTCCGAGTTCCGCTTCTTGAACTTGCCCGTCACATCCAGCCCTCCGTTGACACCTTCATGGCTCTCCAGCACGCTCGCCGTCCGCATGGCCTTCAAGGCCGCATCCCTTTCCGCGAGCGATCCTGCAGCAATATCGTTTGGCTGGGGTCTTCGGGTGTTCGGTGGCTCCGGACCCCATGTATTGCCCTGATAGCTGGCCTGCCTTCTCGGTTTCCGGGTCTTGCTTCCGTTTCTGCTGTTCGGCCGTGGCTCGTCCGGTGTTCCACCCGCCAGCAGCGATGATGCCAACTCCTGGACTGAAGCCCAGCTTGGCGCCCATGATCCATCGAGAAGTCCACGCCCAACGCTAGGACTCTTTCCCCGAGTTGTGTCGCGCACGAAGCTATTCCTTGAATCGTTCCTCCCTGTACCCGAGCCAATATACGCCGCTGGTATCGGCGAGACCCCGCGACTCGGCGACAGCCCGGGGCTCGACAAGGCTGAAGAGGTCCCGGCGTCATCTTGGGAACTGAGATGGCGGCGGTTCCGTGGGCGGAGGGATGTGGTGTCCGAATCTCTTGCAGCAGGGCGCAGTGTGCTCGAGGAGGAAGTCCGCGAGGGGATCATTGCCTCGGGCATCCTTCCCTCCAGGCCGGGGCCTTTGATGCGCGGCGATGGCGGAGATAACGGATGGGCATCAGATCGTGGAAGAGTTGGTCATCGATATGGCATGGGCTTTTTGGAGTCGACGGTAGGCAAAGGCGTTTCGCTATGTCAGAGAGGTTTCGGGTTGGCCAGATAAGGTAGTGTATGCAGTTTGCGACAGGAGTCTTTGATGAGATGTGCCTTTCAAGGTGGCGGCAACCAAGGTCAGTGGTCGGTCGCAAGACGGCGGCAATCAGCCGTACTGAACAGCAATCGGAAGGTCCGGGCGTTTAATCGATCTGGATCCGAGGTGGGCGCATCCATAGAACGGGGTCCGGGCACGGATTGGGCCCAGGTACGCACAATACATCGAACGCCGAGAAGTAGATGAAGTGGTTTGGAGGACAGGAGATGGACAACGTCTCCCCACGGACAGTGGCTGCGGCGCCCCTGGGCAAGGAAGGGTCAGGGTTCCCTGCGCATCTGTCTGCTGGCCAATGGCTGCCAAGCCCACTCTTGCGGCATCCGCACCGATGATGCAACAGCCATTCCACTGGTTCCTTAGTCACAACCGACAACATGCAATTGCCGGGGTGGTGAAAGAACTCTGTAACCATGCGTAAATACCGATTACGATAAGACCCAGCCAGCTGGCGCTCGCACGTGCCAACGTGCTGCGGGGTGATAACCTAAAAGTAAACAAATACAATCAACCGCAAGTGACAAGAGGGGCGCGTGTCTTGGAAATTGGTTTTGCGACTCTACGCGTCCTCCCGAGTCCCGAACCCACGCCCAGCGATAGAACGGGGGATTTTCCTCCCAACGACCACCATGCGGGTGACAGAACTAATTATCGACGTATGTTTGGGCATTCAGCTCCCCTTGCGACAACAGCTAACCCCCACCAGGGCTTCAAGTCGTACGCCGTCCGGACGGTGATTTCAGGATGGTAGGATTGACACGACTCAACAGGGCCGGGTAGGCACTGACAATTAGCAGGGACGAAAGCTTCAACTCCATCACCGGCCTCAACGGCAGCGGCAAGTCCAACATCCTGGACGCCATCTGCTTCGTGTTGGGCATCACCAACATGTCCACCGTCCGCGCACAGAACCTGCAGGTGAGGAAGGCCTGGTTCTGCCAAAACACAGGAGCCCCCCTACTGAGACTATCCCCAGGACCTCATCTACAAGCGTGGCCAAGCAGGCGTCACCAAAGCTAGCGTTACGATCGTTTTCGACAACCGCGACAAGAAGCGTTCGCCCATCGGCTTCGAAGAGTATGCGACCATCAGCGTCACACGTCAGATCGTCCTCGGCGGAACCACCAAATACCTGATTAATGGCCACCGTGCGCAGCAACAGACCGTCCAGAACCTGTTCCAGTCGGTGCAGCTCAACATTAACAACCCCAACTTCCTGATCATGCAGGGGCGCATCACCAAGGTGCTGAACATGAAGGCCGTTGAGATTCTCGCCATGATCGAGGAGGCAGCAGGCACAAGGATGTTTGAAGACAGGAGGGACAAGGCGCTGAAGACGATGGGAAAGAAAGAGATGAAGCTGCAGGAGATCACCGAGTTGCTGCGCGACGAGATCGAACCGAAGCTCGAGAAGCTACGAACCGAGAAGCGCGCATTCCTTGACTTCCAACAGACACAAAACGACCTGGAGCGGTTAACCAGGGTGGTGGTGGCGCACGACTATGTCCGGTGCCAGGAGAAGCTGAAGCAGTCAGCTTCTGACCTTGAGGCGAAGAAACAACGCGAGAAGGACTTGGAGGAATCTGCTGCGCGGCTCAAGAGTGAGATCTCTCACTTGGAGGAGGATGTGCAAAGGGTTAAGGCGCAACGCGACAAGGAGCTGCGGAAGGGAGGCAAGGCGCAGGCTCTGGAGGACGCCGTGAAGAAGCACTCAAACGAGCTGGTCCGTCTTGCGACCGTTGCGGATCTCAAGCGCATTAGCATGTCCGAGGAGCAAGAGAGGAGGACGGCCGGCGAGAAGACCGTTGCGGAGCTGGAGGCGACCCTGAAGGAGAAGACTAAGGCGTACGAGAAGATCAAGGCGAAATACGACGCTGCGAAGGAAGCCGCAGAGAAGCAGAGTCAGGAAGCAGAGTCGAAAGAGGAGCTGCTCCAGACCCTGCAAACCGGCGTTGCATCCAAGGAAGGTCAGGAAAACGGATATCAAGGGCAGTTGCAGGACGCCAGGAACCGGGCCACAGCAGCTGTGACAGAACAGGAGCAGGCCAAGATCAAGATGGCTCACCTCGAGAAGAGGATAAAAGAGGAGGAGCCGCGCGCCATGAAGGCAAAGGAGCAGAACGCTGGGCTGCTCAAAGATATTGAGGGCCTCAAACATCAGGCCCAGAGACTGGAAAGGGAGATGGGCAAGCTTGGCTTCCAACCAGGAACGGAACAGGAGATGTACAAGCAGGAGAGTCAACTTCAACAAACCATCCGGAATCTGCGACAAGAATCCGACGCGCTGAAGCGCAAGGTCGCCAACATCGACTTCAACTACGCCGACCCAGTCCCCAACTTTGACCGCTCCAAGGTCAAAGGTCTCGTCGCGCAGCTGTTCAGTCTCGACAAACAGTTCACACAAGCAGCCACAGCCCTCGAAATCTGCGCCGGTGGGCGGCTATACAACGTGGTGGTGGACACCGAAGTCACCGGTACACAGCTTCTCCAGGGTGGAAGGCTGAGGAAGCGGGTGACCATCATCCCGTTGAACAAGATTTCCGCCTTTAAGGCTTCCGCCCAGACCGTTGCTACTGCCCAGAGGATTGCTCCCAACAAGGTCGACCTGGCGCTCTCGTTAGTCGGGTACGACGAAGAAGTGTCCGCGGCTATGGAGTACGTGTTCGGCAACACGCTGGTTTGCGCCGATGCCGAGACGGCCAAGAGGGTGACCTTCGACCCGAACGTCCGGATGCGGAGTATCACTCTTGAAGGCGATGCCTACGATCCGTCGGGAACGCTTTCCGGCGGCAGTGCGCCCAACTCCAGCGGCGTACTCGTCACTCTCCAGAAGCTCAATGAGCTCACAAGGCAGCTCAAGGAGGCCGAGGCCACTCTTGGGCAATTGCAGTCCCAGATCGCGCGGGAAAAGTCTAAGCTCGACCAAGCCAAGAGGATAAAGCAGGAGCTGGACCTCAAGACGCACGAAATCAAGCTTGCCGAGGAGCAGATCAGCGGCAACTCGTCCTCCTCCATCATTCAGGAGGTTGAGAACATGAAGGAGACGATCACCCAGCTCAAGGCGTCGATTGTGGAGGCCAAGAAGCGGCAGGCCGAGGCCGCTGCCGACGTCAAGCGGATCGAGAAGGACATGAAGGACTTCGACAATAACAAAGATGGCAAGCTTATCGAGCTCCAGGCCTCCGTCGACAAGCTCCGGGCCTCTCTCGAGAAGATGAACGCTTCGAACAAGGCCCTGCAAAAGGAGCTCCAAAACGCGCAGCTCGACTCGGAGCAGATCTCAGGCGATCTCGCCGCAGCCCGGGAGCAGCTCCAGGACATTGACCTCGCCCTCAAGGCCCAGCAGGAAGAAGTCGAAGACCTCATTAAGCAACAACAACAAGTCAAAGAAACCCACGACACCGCGCAAGCCCGCCTCGACGAGGAGCGCACCAAGCTGCACGTCTTCGACTCCGAGCTGCGCGCCCTCGAAGAAGCCAAGCGGTCCAAGAACGCGCGCATCACCGAGGAAGGACTCGAGAAGCAGAAGCTGGGCCACCAGGTCGACAAGTTCCACAAGGAGCAGCAGGCGGCGGCGCAGACGGTGGCGCGCATGGAGGGCGAGCACGAGTGGATCGCCGACGCCCGCGAGCAGTTCGGCCGCACGGGGACACCCTACGACTTCAAGGGCCAGAACATCGCCGAGTGCAAGGCCACGCACAAGAATCTGCTTGAGCGCAGCCAGGGTCTGCGTAAGAAGATCAATCCGAAGGTGATGAATATGATTGATAGCGTGGAGAAGAAGGAGGTGGGGTTGAAGCATATGATGAGGACTGTGATAAGGGATAAGAGGAAGATTGAGGAGACGATTGTTAGTTTGGATGACTACAAGAAGAAGGCGCTGCAGGAGACGTGGGAGAAGGTGAATGCCGACTTTGGGCAGATCTTTAATGAGCTGCTGCCGGGTAGCTTTGCGAAGCTGGATCCGCCTGAGGGGAAGACCATCAGCGATGGGTTGGAGGTCAAGGTGTGCTTGGGCAAGGTCTGGAAGCAGAGCTTGACTGAGTTGAGCGGTGGCCAACGGTTTGTCCCCCCTTCCCTCCAACCCCCTCCTCTCTTTTACACCATACTAACTCTATTCTCCTCAGCTCGCTGATCGCCCTCTCCCTAATCATGGCCCTCCTTCAATTCAAGCCTGCGCCCATGTACATCCTAGACGAGGTCGACGCCGCGCTGGATCTGTCCCACACGCAGAACATTGGCCGGCTCATTAAGACGCGGTTCAAGGGCTCCCAGTTCATTGTCGTGTCGCTCAAGGACGGCATGTTCCAGAATGCGAACCGCATTTTTAGGACTAGGTTTTCGGAGGGCACGAGTATGGTGCAGGCGTTGACGCCGGCGGATTTGAGGTGATGACCTGGTCTTTTTATGTTTGGGGTGTGTTGACTAGCTGAATATGTGGTGGGTTTTGGGATGGTATGGGTAGTTGTTGGGATTGGGTTGGGGGGGTGGGAGAGTGAGGGTTGGGTCAGGATACAAGTGGATTTGATCGTTGTTTGTTTGGTTGTTTATATCCTCAGCACTTGTGGCGCAATGATGACTTTATGAGTTTCGTCATACATAACCTACTTCCCTCTTAACCTTCGATTTGCCGTGTCTGTACACATTCCTGGCCATGGTTGCATTGGCTCCGCGGATATATCAGCTGTTCTGGTTCCCAGCTGCCTGTTTCACTCGAAGGGTCTCTATGTCTGAGCCACCCATCCCCTCAGCCATTCCAGCACTGGTTACTGTTTGATATATACATGGTCCCCTCGCTCGAGAACCTCAACGGACATGCCCACCTCAACCCAGCTCTCCAAGGCCTCTGGTGAATCGGTCTTGTCAAACAGGGGCGTCATCTGCATTCCCAGACAGCCCTTGTTCTTGGCACCTTCGTCAACCTCACGGTGCTTCCTCAGGGACCTGTCGGGCTCTACTGGGTGGCGATGACCGGTGTCCTGGTCGACGTTGGGCAGTTTGCACCTGGGAAGCGTGTAAGATATTAGTGGTTCCTGGGTAAGCTCATGATGGGTGGCGAGACTCACCGGACGGTCCGACATGACACGTGGAATGTGGAAGCATCGCGCTTGTTACTGGGGCCGGGCTGAAACCGGATCTTCTTCCAGGTCTCTTCGTCGTATGGGGTGTCGCCGCCGTCGACTGTCAGCTGTTAGTCATTACTGAAGTCCCAATATCACGTTGTACTAGTGCGGGAGGGGTGTTTGTGGTCTCGAAGTGGGACAAGAACTCTCCCACCCCCCTTTCACCCATCGTCAAAGCCAACCCACTCACCTATGATATTGGCGCGAAACCTCCTAGGATCAAGGTCCCGGAGCTCCTCGTCCTTGTCGATCTTGGCATCAAATTCCCTTACGCTGGTCAGGTTCAGCAGATGCAGGGGATACTGTGGCGTCGTCAGTCAAATCATCTCACCACCACTCACAACCCAAGCAATTGTAATCGGGCCATTTCCCAAAACGGAAAAGGGGTCCCCCAGACACAAAAACAGAAAACAACTCACGGCATCCTGAAATCCCGTCACCGGCTGATACCCCGCCTCGCCCTCCCTCGGCGCGGCGCGGAAGACGGACCGCAGTCGGGCCGGGTCGACGCGGAAAAGGTCGAGCCTGTTGCTCACGCCCAGGTAGCGCGCCAGCTCAGGCGGCAGCTCGGCCTCCATGTTGAGCGCCGACACAGTCTCGCGCCAGACGACCACGTCCTCGAGCGCGTACCCGCGCGCCGCGACCTCAGCCGGCGAGGGGAACGCCACGGGCAGCATGAATTCCTTCTCCGGCTGCGCGCGCCATCCCCGCGCGAGCTTGGCTGCGATGGTGCTGAGGGTGCCGCGTAAGCCGGGCTCACGCCATGGGAAGCGGACGAGGAGGTAGGGGTCTGTGATGAGCGTGGTGGACGACTGGCCTCGCGCCTTGATGATGTCCGGGACGAAAAGGTCGACCCGGACGGTGGCGAGGAGTGGGAATTGGCGCTGCGTGATGAACTCCCATTTGTGAGCGCTCTTGTCCGCGGATGGGGTGTCCGCGCCGACGGGGAAGGGGCTTTTGAGCTGAGCGAAGGTGTAGAGGCGGTCATATTCGAGGCCCGTGGGGAGGACTTTGCTTTGGGTGACTTCGATGCCCTTGCATGACTTGATGGGGTAGATCCAGAGGCTGCGGATTGCGCCGGAGGTGGTAGTGCCGTTGTTCACTGCTGGTACATTTTTGTTGTGACTTTTTAGGCCTGACTTTGACGGGTTGAGACCGATTTGAACGTGTGTCTCAAGGAGGGCGTCCCGTTTTGAGGGCGGGACTGGAGGGAAGATGACGAGGAGAGGGATGAAAAAGATGATGATGGTTACGAGAAGCAAGAAAATGCTTCCCGCGTCAATTCCCGGGCCGCCCCGTGGCACTGTGCTGCCGTCCATTGCCGATTTGTTGGCTCTGTTTGTTGCAGCTCCGTTGGTGGTACTGGTCTTGATGTTGTGCTGGCCGTCACCGTTGGGTGGTGGTCGCAGCTGTGTTTCATCCCGTCTTTTGTTTACTGTGTGCCAAGTGGCTGGGCTTGTAAGTGTGTAAATGGTAACCATAGTGACGGTAATTTCGCCATTGTGTGTTAGTCACCCATATTTAGCCCGGTACCTTACACCATCGATACATCTTCTTCCTGGACCTCAAGGTGCTGGTAATTCGGATGCTCCTGTCACTGCTTAGATTGCTCTATATTTAAGAACACTTCGGTATGTAGACCGAATCACGAAAAATATCAAGACAAAATGAGAATGCCCTTGGGGATTTTACAGAGTAGCGCTGTTATGGGTTTGTTGGTTGCAATGGAAGCAAGCAGCAACAAGCCAGGTGAGCAAGCAGGCAAAATTGCTCTAAGATAGTATATGCCCTGTGAAGAAGATGTTTGTCGATCTAGAAACAGAGGCCTCAAGATGTTGTAGACAGAACATTGCGAACCCAAGCGGCTTCGAAACTTCCGGTGGGTAGCCCCCGTTTCCCCAATGCTTTGGCTGGGTGACGTTAGTATGTTCCAGGTTCTATTGACCGGGACCATAAATAAGTTCTCCAGCACCCAAGGTAGAATATCGTCTCAAAGCTGTGGTCGTAGCTATGGTCTGCGGCGTTTGAAGCTCTCTCATCCTGTGTCCCCTCTGTGCGTCACTTGGTTGTTGACACCGTCCACGCTCAGGAAAAAAAGTCGAACACGCCCTGTCAATTGGATGACATTCAAGAGGGGATCTTGAAAACTACTGGCCCATGGCTTCACAAGCTCAAGGTAATCACGGGCAGAAATTCGACCCGAAAAATATTTGTGCCTGAAGTCTAAGCTGGTTCACACCAATGTCGGCTTTAGAGCCGAGGAGGCTGAGGAAAAAGTGGCTGGCAGCTTGTGATACAAAAATCCGCATGTGCTGTGGTAATTCTTTATGGCAGTAGTGATGAACATGCGGATTTACCAGAGATAGGAAAGAGTATCAAAGCAGGAAGCGGTGCTTTTGCCCGGTTGGGATGAAGGTTCTTGAGGGGGGGGAAGGAGGCGAGATGAGAATGAGACTTGGAAGAATCCTGGGACAAGCTGAAGAAGTCCTTGGAAGAGAAGTTCTCTGTCCCGCCTATGCGCACTGGGTTCCGTGACGGCCGGTCGGGCTCGCCGCCTTCAACCTGCCGCATGAGACAAACCCGATAGTTGACCAGGAGTGTTGTTGAGCTGATGTCAAGACGGAAGTTTTTGCTCCGTTGAGCGACAAGGGCCCGTTAGGCATCAGAAGGGGATTCATACCTGAACATGGCACATCTCCGGAACTGTGAAGCCGGGCCGGTGTTCGGAGATGATTTCCAGAAAACGAAGTAAAATTGTCAGTCAATGCAGGCTGGCAATTCGACGAGCATGTGTCCAATGCGGGCAGCATCAGAACTCAAGAATCGAGGAACTGAAAGGAAAAGGAAAAAAGAAAAAAAAAAATGTCCGCTGACTGACAAGGATAGAGTGGAGGTCCCCTTGAATTGAATTTGGAAGCGACTTGGGATCCATCATATTGGTGAAGTCGAACTCGGCGGTGTTGTTCAAAGATGAAAGCGTGAGCAAGTGCGTGGACCCACCCACTCACCACGACGCTAACGTTAACGCTAACCTGCAACCCTGCCAGGCACAACCAAACCAGACAAGGCAGTTCCGTCTCCAGGCCCGGGGGCCATTGGGAGGAAGGCCGGAGCAGCTTCCACCAACAGAACTTGCTCATCAACCAGACTCGGATTGGCAGGATCTTGGCCTATTCCCATTCATTTGGATCGATTTGTGGGTCGTAAATTTCCGGAAATTCCAGAATTTCACAAGGAACCACCGAGCCGGGCCAGCCCCTGGGCCGCGGCCGCCAGCTTGGTTCCGACTCTGGTCCTGGACGAGAGACACCATTCCCAAGCTGGATGGTGACAACAGGCCAGAATGCGACAAACCCATGGTCTTTGACAAACAGCATTCTCTGTTGCCAAGCACCTTCCGGATGACGATTGAGACCCTGGGCAATCCACCCCGTACCCCCAGGTTGGACCTCCGGGAAGGGTCTCTTGTACTCTTGCACGTGAGATTCCTGGGGGTGTTGGTTGTTGTTTTCTCCAGCCCTGGAGGTTGCTCATAAGACCGTTGACTTATAACCAGGGATAGGTGGAAGCTCTTTCCTCTTGCGGGTTGTTGCGGCCCGGCGGCAGGGTGGGCTGAGATGACGATGTGCCCAGTTGGGGCAGTGACCAGCACCGCGGTTTCCAGCTTGCACCATCTGAAAAAATTTCGGTCCGACATCACTCCGACGACACCTTCACAGCCCGGCTACGTACCAGGCTCACCTCCGTCTGCTTGGCCCTCCACCCTTGAACGTTGACCATCTCATGCGCCAATGCAATAGTCACCTCCACGGTGATTTCGATTTTCACTGTCCCGGGCCGAGGTGCTCGATTCGACCCAGCAGTCATTCAGTCATGGACGGCCTCCAGCGCCCAGGCCGAGACAGAGCTTGTCCATTCCGTCCCGGATCACTGCCGCGGAATCCACGCAAGAGTCCAGGAACGGCCACGTTTTCTCCGGCGGACCAGCTTTCGATTTCGATGTGTCCGTTGCTGCGGCCTGCGCCCTGTGGTGCGAAGTCAACTTTGGCTGTGAGTGGGTCCCTGGAGGCTGGGACGAACGAGGGACAGGTGTGGCCCTATCACCGCTGGCCATCACCCCCCCACACTTCACTCCCCTCGTCAGATCTTGATGCCAGCCAGCCAGCATCGCTTTCAGACACCATATATGGCCCTGCTTTCCCAACCGTTGGAATTGTGTGCTATCTGACTGGTCTTAGACAGCGCCATGCTCACAGGTTTACTCACACATCTACCTAGGCACGCTAGGTACCGTCTATTATTGTCCCCGACGGCGGACCCAAATCCTCGTACCGCAGCCCAGTCCCGGATCGACGGCGCACGGCGGTTGGACTGGTGCGTCTCCGCTGCATCCTGATATCTTGCGCAGCTCTGGATCGGATCGTCTCCACTCTTACCGCAGGGCTAGCCCTCAGTTTCTCGACAACGGACGATACAGACCCTGGCAAGGCTTGGGATGCAGGCCCGACGTTCGCGGCTGCATGGGTCCGGATTGGTGCGGCGTCCGCCCCAGGAACGCCGTCGTCCATCTTGAGAGCTGCCCGGCCGTGCACCTCAACAGCACGCTGTTCTTGCCCAAAAGGAGAGGAACACAAATGACAAGTTGGTCCTTGGACGTCGTCAGCAGCACGGCGGACACATGGCTGCTCACCATCGGAACCTTGCTCCAACTCAGGGACAAGGATCCCCTCCGATGGCGTCGTAGTGGGGCAAGACGTTGGCAGGGGCCCGGCTGCGACCCCGGCATGAGCGACCTCACACATGCAAGCAACAACGGTGGCCGGTCGTTGTGCAACAAGAGATCCAGATGGCACAGAGCTCCCCAGTCGAAGCACAACCCCGAAGAGTGCAGATCTTGAACTCGTTAACACTCATGCCATCAACAACTCTGAACGAAGACCTCGTCCTGCCTCGTCTCACACCGAGCACGCCTCGCCATGTTTTCTCGCAGCCATGCTGGAGTGGCTGTGGCCTGTAGTGCCACGCCGAATTGTTCATTGACGGTCTGTACATGAGTACCCCTCCTCAAGACCCACCAACGCGGGTCGACTCCTTGGGAGGTTGCGTCGTCGCCCTCTGCTGTCACCCTCTGGCATGACGAGATTTTGGTACGCACCTGGCTACCCTTGCCTGGCGAATTGCGCTAGCAGACCAGCCCACTACCTTGCAGAGACTTCTGCCGCCTTCTGCCGGCCCCGGCCAAGGGGAGACAAGCTCCTCATGCCCTCCATACTTTGGCGGAGCATCGACTAACAAGATCCGGATCCATCATGAGTCGACGGAGTGCGGAAAGCAAGCCGCAAGAGCCTCAGGCTGGGGACGACCGGCCAAGATGGTATGCTTAGCGCTGCTCCCATCCTGGGATGCGAACACAATGCTTCATCAAAACGGAGCTCGAGCCCGCAGACGCCGACGGATGGAGGCATGCGCAACATCAACTTCTCGGCTATCTTGCGCCTCCAAGTTCCGAGTCCCTGGTTCCTTTACAGAGAACTTTAAGAGCTTGACATGGCCCGGGAGAAAGGCACATCCACCACCACCGGCCTGTGACAGCGACACCCGCCAGGGAGTTCCCGCTTTGAACCAGGGTTCCCTTATGACTGACACCCCCCACCGTGCACGCCTCCTGGGGCCGGCCCGGGGTCAAGCTAATCCTGGATGACTTAGCCCAGCCGTTAAGACAACTTTGATCTCCTCTCGACTGATCGAGATTCAGCTGAAAGAGCACTCGCCGCCTATCCGCAACATCTCCCTAAGACGTGACCTGCCCAGTGTTACGGATTAGGCACGCGTCTCTTCGACGTGGGTCCTGCCACTCCTACATCAGCCACCTGGGCTATCGTTGCATTCGTCAGTTTACTGGTTGCATCTTGTCACCCTCTCCAGAGCCCCCTCGGCCTTTTCCGCGCCACGCCCACTGGGCCAGTTCCCTCAACAGACCTCCGGTTTCGCCCATCTCATCCTGACTGGTGGCCGTCCAGCGCCTGAGATGGGAATCTTAGCCATTCAAGCCCCCAAATCGAACCCTGTCTACGATTAACCTTGTCCTTGATCTCTGGCTGAACGGTGGCATCCCGTGCCATGGTTGATGACTCGCTCTTGGCAGCTCGAAGACGACACCCACCGCCGTTCGCCACCCCTTGTCTCTACCAGAACGGCCCTCGAGCTAAAGCTGCCCAACACCCAGCTGCGTCACCAGCGCAATATTGCCCCAGGTTGTTCCACCCCAGGCTTGGGGCTAGCCTCTCTCCTGGAGGGGTGAAAACCCTAAACACGGTCTGGTTATCTTGATCTTCTCCGTCTGGTCAACGTCTCTCTCTGGTCACAGTGGTATCCCGCCTACATACCCACTCTGTTACCAATAACCACCTCGGGGTTGCAGCAGATCACATTCTCTCATTCCGCCGGTAAACAAGCCTATCAACCCGGAAACGCCACGTCACTTGCAGCTGGAAGCTTAACTCAAGAGACGAATCTCATGCCAACGGACTGCACTTCTGTTTTTGCTCAGACTTTTGGGAACCCCAGCTTTGAGAAGGGTTTTTTTACCTGGAGCCCTTCCCATTGTCTTCCCTAGGCGCACCCTCCCGGCAGCAGCCCAAATGCCCCTGGCGACTAGGGACACTCCTGATGGTATTTGCTCAGAAGGTTGAGGTGCAGTAGTCCAGCAGTCTGACAGGGGTCGTTTTTCGTCGCCGCAGTCTTGGTTCGACTGGTTCTCCCCTCCTTCATCAAGCACACCCCGTTGGGCCCCCTTGCTTCTCCAGATCCTTGAGCCACTGGCCCCAAGGATCCTCGGCCGAGGGCTGCGCAAACCTTAAATCACCCCTGAAAGCACACTTTCGGCATTATCCGATTCGTGCTGTTCGATTCCTCCCTCCACCGCCAACGTCGTACATATCTAGAACGGCTCCTGACGGCGACACACAGCCACGATACCCTCGCCACCCTCTACGTTGCGACCAGCCGGCAATGGTTCTCGCCCGGAGTCACACGGAAACTCGATCATCGAAATTCTGCAATGAGCGATCACTACCATCACTTCCTCTCGTCGATGGCGGGCGTGGGTGGGCAGCCCAACCCTACCCAACCCGAAGGCCCAGGGCAGACGTCCCAGCCCCCAATGGGCGGGTCACCCGCGGCCCATCCATATCAAAGCCTAGGATACTTTACTGGGTTCCCGGAGCCTATCATGTTCAGCGCGCCGAAAGCTCAAAGAAGGAGGAAGTCTGCGCCGGGTCTTGACCACATCAAACACCGACGCACAAGATCCGGTTGCTACACTTGCCGTAGTCGGCGTGTGAAGGTATTAATTACCCCATGCGCTCCCGACTACTTTGACATTGCCTAACAAGATATCAGTGCGATGAGACACACCCTATCTGCGAAAGTGTGTTTTGTACTTGCTATCCTTGATGTCTAGGGCGTGACCACTGACCAAACTCCAGGATGTAAAAAGGGCAAGAGAGAATGCATCTACCCCGACCCTCCCGCTTCGAAAGGGTCCGGGAACAGCAGCTCCAAGGACTCAACGGGTCCAAGCCAGCAGGGAAGCCCGAGTTCTTCTCGTGGCGAAGACGACGAAGACACCGAACACGACATGAAGTTGGATCCTATCCTGGACGAAGACGAGGACGAGCCCGAGAGCGCGACGTCGACAACGATGCCGAACTTTTCTCTCCGGAGATCTAGCACGACGTCTTCATTTGGTCTCCAGCGCCTTGGCACAGGGCACCGCCAGGGGTCTGAGACTCCCTCCTACGACGGGAACAAAAGTTCATCCCCGGGGTTGTCGGCTGGGCCATCCGCCGTTCACACGCCTGCTGGATTGCAATCCCATGAGAACTCGGCCTCTCCCCGCCCAGACTGGACTTTCCTCCCTCACGAACTGCAGTTCTACCTCGGCTACTTCTACGAGAACATTACACACTACCATTACTGCGCCGTGGACGATGCGGATGGCTTTTTCCGGACGATTTTAACGGGACTGTCCATTCGAGACGAGGCCTTGCTCTATGCAGTGGTGGGATTTTCGGCATACCACCATGCGATGAGGAATCCCAATGGGAGGATCAACGAGTTTCTGCAATATTATAGCCGCAGTGTGACGTTGCTGCTGGATTGTCTGAAGAAGGAAAGGTACAGCGTGAGCACGTTGTTTACCATCCTCCAGCTTGCCACAATCGAGGTGAGTTGCACATTCTCTCTCTGGCAAGACGGCCACGGGATGGCATGCTAATATCAAGAAGGAGTACTTGGGTGACTGGGTTAACCTCATGGGGCACCAAAAGGCAGCATTCGAGGTTCTCACGCAGCTCTTCACCCCTCAGACGGTTATGCAAACCCCCGTGGGCCGCGCGGCCCTTGTGTGGTACGCCCGCTTCGACACCTTCATCAGCATCATGGGCAGTTTCAAACCGTCGTTATCTCCCGAATGGCTCTCCGCACCAGTCGAATACTACGAATCGCGCGCAATAGCCGAACCAAGTAATTTGCGGTGGAAGATTGGGGCGTGCTCGGCGCTGATGCGGCGGATTTCTATGGAAATGGCGCTCCTCTTTGCGAGGGGTGCAAAACAGGAGGCTACAGGAGAGGAGTATGCCGCCGAGCATCGCAGGTTATCGGCTGTCTGGGACAACTGGAAAAACAGCTGGGACCCTGCCCTGACCGATCCCGCCTTCCTCGCGACCGATTTCCCCAGCAACCAAACCCTCCAGCCCTGCAGCATCATCGAACCCCTGGCCCCGGGGGTCTTATTCCGCCCGCCCCTTTTTGCATCGACCCTGATGACCTGCGAGTATCATTCGATTGCGCTGATGCACGGCAGCCAGAGCGCGGGGAAACTCACTGGAGGGGAACAGGCGACAATGATGCAGCATGCCTACGCGGTATGCCAAATCTTCGAGACGGTACAGCTATGGCCTCACAATCCGCCAGGAAGCTTAAGCATCCTGCAATCTTGCCTTGCTATTGCGGCTCTTTATGTGCAGCGAGACGTGAGGCACCACATGTGGATGAGGAGGAAGTTTGCACTGCTCGAAACGATGGGGTAAGTTCTTTTCCCCTGAGCAGGTTTGGATGCCATTAGAGGACAGTCCTCTCTGACCTCGACGACATCCAAACTATTATTTTGAACGGCGCAGCTGACCTTTAACAGCTACATCTCACCCATCACAATGCGTACGCGAATGGTAGAGATCTTCAACGACCAAAGCTGCCTCCGATGGTGGCTCCCGAATGACGAAGGTTTCAGCCCCTTATTGCAGAGCATCCGGGCCATTGCAGACGAGCGTAATGTCATGGCTGCGTCGACACAAAGGGAGAACCTACAGCAGATTCGCCATGTCTTCTCCAGGATGCAGCTCGGCCCACAGAGCGATGACAGCGGCAAGGGGAAGGGGGCGGCAGCTTGAACAAGTGGACGGAAGTTATGCACAAACAGTATCGTCATCACACCAGTCACTATCCCAATGCGAGCGCTCTGGCCGAGCAACAAAGAGTGAAGGGGCGACAGCTCATCGACATCGCCATTTGCCATCCTGGCTCTTCCAGGTCACATCGGATGTTTTGAGAGGCTGACGCGCGGGGCTGGTTCGACTTGGAAGCCCAAGGGCGCGTAGGGTCGACGTTGATGCGGCTCGCTTTGTCGCAGGTGGCCCAAGTGGTCCCTGACCAATTCCTTGGGACCCGAACGCATGGCCCTGCGACGTCGAATCGCGATGCTAATGCAGGGGCCGAACTCTTGGATCGTCGCGCGAACCCGTTTTCGAACACCTGAAACGGCCCTCTCCCCTCACCACCCCAAACAACCCCACCGTTCCCCCCCGGTCCCAACCACCACTCTTCGTTATCCAGGTCAGGAACCGCCAACAACAAACAACAAACGAAACGGCCTTCAGACGAACCGGCCAAGGGCCGGCGCTAAAATCCCTCCCAGGTCCGCGGATAGCGATCCGCCGCCGTCCCAACTCGGCCAGCCGCTACGGACACACCCAGCCGGTCCACGCCCCCCGGCCCTCTTACTTCGGGGGGCTGAGCCGCCAGGGCCTGGATTGGAATGGATCCTTTTTCCCGTTCTCGTATTCGGACCAAGGGTTGTGGATCGGGGCTTGGCTGGTTGATGACGTCTGGTGGCTCGCCGGAGACGACGATGGGGTTGACTGACGCGGGCCGAGGGCACCCAGTAGAGCTCTTTCTAATTCTGGGGGGGTTGGATTCTTGTTTTCTTGTGTTTACTTGCCCCTTTTGTTTATTCCTTTCGACCTTCTTCTTTTTGGACCACTTAACCACCTAATGCTCCTCTCTTTTGGACCTCGGCTTCTTCATACTTATGATTTGGCTCAATAATCCTCCTCTCAATTCTTGTTGATACCTTTTCTTGTCCATAGTTTCTTTTGTTGGGCTTTCATATTTCGAGCTTAATTTCTCAGTTCCTTCAGTGCGGGTAATCAAAATCATACATACAGCTACTCCTTAATCAGAAGACAAGGGCTACGGATAGAGCGGGAAAGGGTGTATATAAAACTCGAATGTGTAGATTTGGGATAGGGATGGAAAAGACTGAATGGACAGGACATGGCTAGATAGCTGACTGAGTACGGTGGATGTAATGGTGTGGAAAATATCAGGGACAGAGAAGTAACAAGATGGTTGGAAAAGGGGAAGAGGAAAAAGGCGGAATATACCCGGGTTGGCCGCTCATCAGAAATGTCATCCTCACCCTGCTGCTGTTCTCTTGTACGTGGTACCTAGACTTTGTAATACCCTGGAACACACTCAACATTTAGTTCTTATTTTATCACTTGTCTCCTGGCTTTTTGAAGGCATGGTCAAGAATCACTCTCAAAACGTTCATAAAAAATTGGAGTGAGAGAACCTCGCGCATCCCATGATTACATACTTCTGTGGAAATGAGGGGACAATTTCACAAAAGACTCTAAACGCTCGGTAGCAGTTCCTTGCAAGTCGATATCTACAACCTACGCATACACCGGATCACAGACTGATTCATCTTGAAGTTCATGCTCCATGAAACTGAAGCCGTCACATTCAACATCTGACCAAACAAAAGGGCTGGACATCACTAGACAAGCTGTCGCACATATACTCGAACAAAAGATCATTAAAGGGGGTATTTAAAATGCAAATCAACAACACCAACCACAGATCTACTGGCCCTCATCAGCCTTGTCAGCAACCTCCTTCCCCTTTCCCTTTTTCCCCTTGCCTTTTTTCTTGCCCTTCTTCTCTTCTGATGCCTCTGCCTTGGTATCCTTCTCCTCCTTCTCCTCCGCTGCTATTTCCACCTCTTTCTTCTCCTCCACTTTCTTCTCATCCTTGTCCTGTTCCGCACCCGCTTCGGACTCCACGCTTGCCTTGTCTTCCGCCTTCTCGGCAACCGCTGCTGACGGCTCGGTTTCCTCGGCCTTTGTGTCCTCGGCCTTCGAGCCCGCTTCGCTCTCGGCGGGCGTGTCGGCTTCTGAAGCGGCGGTTGTTGACGAGACATCCGTGGGTGCCGCTTCGTCGGGCTTCTCCTGCGTTTCGCTGCTAGTTTTGGTGTCTTCCATCTCGACATCCTTCTCAGCCTCGGTCGGGGCGGGCTGTTCAGCTGCCTGCTGTGGAGACTCCGGTGCTTCGGGTTGTGGCTCAGGCTGCGGTTTGGGCGCTGCCTCCGCTTGCGACAGCATTTCCGGCTCATCGGCAAACTCATGTTCTGTCACCGGCGTTTCAGCCTCCTGACCTTTCTCCTCGGCATCTGCCGGCGCTGTCCCCGGCGGGGGGATCACACTTGACGGCCGCAGCGGCTGTTCCGCCGCCCCAACGGGCCTGTGCTCCACCATCACCGGGATGCTGGTCAGCTCCGTCTCCTCATCCACTGGCGCCGCAAGCGCCGAGATACGCATCCCCCTCAGCCTGTTCGAGAGATCCGCGCCCTCGTCCTCATCGGCCTCTGGCACCGTGGTGACCGCGCTTCCTACTGAAGGACTGCTCTTGATGTGCCGTCTGGTGTTGGTCCTGCTCATGTTGGAATAGTCCCCTTCCTCGGTTTCGCTCTGTCTGGCTGGCTTCGCGATGGAGATGGGGCCGATGGGGTGGTGTTGCTGTCTCCGGTCGGTGGTCCGCTCCCCTAAATCGCCGCTAACAGCGGTGCTGTCCAGGCCTTCGGCCTCGGGCGGGAGCTTGTAGTTCTCGGCCGGCAGGAGGTCGTAGACGTCGCAGACGGTCTTGAAGAAGACGTAGAGGCCGCTCTGGCTCTCGAGGGACCAGAACACGCCGCGGTGCTGGAACCAGGCGTGGGCGAAGATACGGTGCAGACGGCGGAATACATTGACCAGGTTCTTGACGGCCGTGTTCTTGTCGTGCGCGTCGACCACGAAGCGGCTTGGGAAGATCTTGGGGTTGGTCACAACGTTGGCGGCCCAGTCCAGGGTGTGGCAGCAGTAGTCGATGGCGCAGCAGCTCTTCGGGGTGTCGTGCACGGCGCACAGGAACTGCCACTCGCCGGCGCGCATCTCGGGGCAGGTGGACGCGCTGCAGGGGGGAGTGTCGAAGAGGAAGCCGACGATGAGGCGGTTGCATTGGGCGATCAGGAAACGGCAGAGCTCGTACAGCCAGAGGGTCTTGTCGATGCCAGGCGGGGGTGTGGCTAAAAGTCGTGCTGTCTCGCGGTTGATGGGCGTCGTGTGGCTCGCTGTGTGGTAGTAGTGCAAGGCTGCCAGGTGTTCCTGGAGCTGAAAGGCGGAATCGAGCTATAGATATACTCTGGTCAGCATACGCTCGTCGGCGAGAAAGGGGTTGTGTCACCAACCTCATGCAACGGGACTAATGGAGGACCAGCAGCCATGTCGGCGGACTTGGTGCCGGGGTGGATGCGACGCTTTGCATTTGTGTCGATGCTCGTCTGCTCGATCTGGGCAGCCTGACGGACTGCGCTGGGTCCCATCGACGGCGATTTGGGTCCAATCTGAATCTCTGCTGCCGGCGGCGGGCTGGGGAGCCGCGGCGAGCTCGGCGGTGCTGACATGGTGATGACTCGGGGCTTGATTCGGGGCTTCGTTCGACGGCGGTTACGGGTTCGTGCTCACAGCTTTGCGCGTTGCCCCACGCTGGGTTTTCGTGATGCTGGTAATTCCTGGGTCGCGTAGACGTTGAGCCACTGAACCAACGCTGTGACGGGGAGCGAGCAAGATGGCAAGTTCGCGACTCGGAAACAACAAGACAGGATGGTGTTGGTGGTCGAGATTTCGATGGCGCTTGCAAGAGCTCCTGCCTTGCCCAAGAGATGAGGTTGCAGCTGCCCCTGGTTCGCCTGGACCCTTGTTTACACTTACGTAATCCGTTGCCATGGGTCAAGCCCCGCTTCTCTCTTTGCCCCGCAAATGCAAGGTGGAGATGCAGAACCCCCTTACTTGCATTTCCATGCATCTGCCAACAACAAGACTCTCGACAACCAGCCCAGTTTGACACTGACGATGCCGTCCTAGATTTTCAGATTTGAGAATTGAATTGGAATTTCGAGATCCTAGAGCAAGGATATTGCTTTTGACTTAAAATTGAAGATGGATTTTGACGACGACGCCCCGCCTGACTTGGTTGGCACTGGCGCTGAGCTGGAGGCCGAGGAGAAGCCAGTTAAAGTTCCCATCACAATCGTCACTGGTTGGTGTTTTATTTTCTGCTTGAAATATCCAAATCTGATGGGATTGCTATGTAGGGTATCTTGGAGCAGGAAAGACGACGCTCCTAAACTACATCCTGACGGCTGAACATGGCAAGAAGATTGCAGTCATCATGAACGGTAAGAGGAACAAAAATTACCAGTTCTAGAGAGTTGCTAATTCGATATCTTTTAGAGTTTGGAGACTGTAAGTTATCAGATCTCTTTAAAAGAAATCCCGTCTTCACTGCGCTGACAGCCAGCAGCCCTGGATATTGAGAAATCCTTGACCATCAACAAGGATGGGACATCAGTCGAGGAGTGGATGGATGTTGGGAATGGCTGCCTATGCTGCTCTGTCAAGTGAGTTCTTGCTCTACAAAAGCGACACCGATATTTACATGCTGACATAGTACAGAGATACTGGCGTGAACGCCATCGAGTCCCTGATGGAGAAGAAGGGGAAGTTCGACTACATCCTCCTTGAGACGACGGGCCTTGCAGACCCCGGCAACATCGCCCCCATGTTCTGGATGGACGACGGGCTCGGCAGCACCATTTACTTGGACGGCATTGTGACCCTTGTTGACGCCAAGAACATCCTGCGCAGCCTGGATGACCCAGCCGGCAAGGTTGAGGGTCACGAAGAGAGTGACGACGCCCACGGTCCGGTCATGACAACCGCTCACGTGCAGATCTCGCATGCCGATGTCATCGTCATCAACAAGTCCGACCTTGTCAGCGAGCAGGAACTACAGGCTGTGAAAAACAGGATCGAGTCCATCAACGGGCTGGCCAAAATCTTCGTCACCTCACAGAGCGTTGTCCCAGATCTCGAGGGGTTTCTCCTGGACCTTCACGCTTATGACAAGGTGGACGAGCTTGATCGTGCTGGCCTTGGCCACAGCCATCTTGACAAGACGATATCCACCATCTCGATCCCGCTCCCGGAATTGACGGAGAAGCAAGAGACGGCGCTGGATGCTTGGCTGCGATCTGTACTATGGGAAAACGTCCTCCCAGGTCATACGGTGAAGGAGGGCCCAGCATACGACATACACCGACTGAAAGGCCGCTTCTTTGTGCGCGATGGAAGTGAGAGGATTATCCAGGGCGTAAGGGAGATATTCGACATCTTCGACAGCCCTTCCCCGCCGGAGGACACAGCGACACGGGCAGGGAAAATGGTGCTGATCGGGCGGCATCTGGGTGACTTCGACTTCCGCAAGAGTCTCGAGGAGGCCATTGAAAAGATTTCATAGTTGTTAAGGCATCAGGTTCAAAATAAACAGCACTCTATCAATCTTCGTAGTCTTTACAGTACAGTCTTAGGAGGAGTGAGGTCGTTGGTGTAAGCAAAGCGTCCGCGTTTGGTAATTTACTGTACCGCATGTACGGTACAGGCTGAATGTTGTCCCTTGCACAGACCCCACGCAAACTGGTGTGGGGAGGCTTGGCGCCAGCGGCAATCGCCAGGCTTGGCTGTCAAGTGTTTGCAGCCACTGAGTTCCACGAACGTCTCCATCTTGGATCTGCCCGCAGACAGCCTCGATCATCGACGATCCGACGAACGAGGTCCTTCGCCTAAGAAACGGGACAACGCTCTCGATCAACCCTTCGAACGATCCGACGAACACACTCAACACTCGATCACGATGATGAACCGGCCAGGTATGGTGGCAGCTTGCCGTCCTTCTGCGACCTTCGATCCCTCGTCTGCCCCGCTGCATGCTCCCCGTCTCCCTGTTCCGCTCTCGACGCCGCTCCCTTGGCACATCTCGCTGCGTCCATGCTACATACCGTCACCGTTATCTCGGAATTACCCTTGATCAACCTGGGCTTGGGAGCTTGGAGCCAGCAGGAGCTGGTGTTCTGGGCCCTGGCCTAGCATGGGAGAGCAAGGCTATTCCGAGTTTCCGACAGGCGCGGCTTCCAAGAAAACAAGTGTTCGGAAGGACTCTGGTTCATGGATCTCTTTGAATCATTGGGGTTGGATTGCTTTCTACTGGTGGACTACCTGCTAGCGAGGTGCTGTTGGAGCATTGGACCACCGGGGGTGTAGCTGCGGCTTGAACCCTTACTCGCTGTCGCTCAGGGAACCCCATCGTTCTCCTGTCACATCACAGCCTTGTTGGAATTACCAGATGTGCTGACACGTCGTTCGAAATATCAGGGGCCGTACCGCAGTCGATGCGCGGCATGCCCGGTGGCTTTGGAGGGCAGCAGCAGCAACAACAACAATCGAACCGCGCTGTGTCGAACAGGTTACCGAATGGGAAAATGGGTGAGAACTTTGGCGTTTTGCGGTGGCCTAGATCTGGGACGCGCCTTGTGACGGAGGCTAACTCGGAAATCCAGGGCCAGTAGGGAATGTGGCCGGATGGGGGTTCGGTGGCATGCCCATGGGAGGGAGTGCGAGCGTGCCTCCGGGAGCGGCAAGGCAAATAGGAGCTAATGTCAGCTTTGCGCAAAGCTTGACGGGTTCTCAACCTGCAACACCGCTGGACATGTCGTAAGTTGGTTTTTTTGTTATCGGTCTGAGTTCTGGAAGGTTCACTTGCCGTTTTTATCTCTGGTCAATCCACGCTTTGGCGCGATCGACCTCCAACCGCGTACTTTCCCTCCAGCCAAGTGGCTTTCTTCACGCGTTTTCACCTCTTTGTTTTCTTACGCGAATCATTATCGCGACTATCGGAAACACAACCTACGGCATAATATTGCGCTTTCCTGCGCTCAACTCTGCCGCCGCCCAGACTTTGCCGGGGTAATCAGCATTCTGCTGTTTATGTTGCTGTTTTTCTTATCGTCTCGGCAACACTCGAAATGGCGCATAATCAGCACCACAAACCCAAACTCTCAATCAAAACGAGAGGGACGGGCATACCTGAAGAGCCCAAGAGACCGGCAGATGGGCTTCCCTACGCGTCAATTCTGAGGGGGTACTAGGATACCTCTCCTTTCCTTCACATTATTTACCAGTTCTCCGTCTGTTGAGAATCTGATTCAGAATTAAAGGCTAATTGATCGCCTTGTCTAGGGAATTTCCATCCTTGTCCAATACGTCTCAGCTCAATCAATCAGCTCAGTCATCCATGTGGGCATCGCAAGGACCTCGCAATCTCGGTGGAGGGATGCATCGGGGAGCTGGGACACCCATCTCACAGCCCAACCCGCAAGACGACCTCTTTGCTTCTCGTCTCGCATCCGCCCAAGGTTCCTTTAGGTTTGGAAACCAGGGGAATGCCGCTCAGGCAGCCCAGGCAGCACAAGCAGTTCAAGGACAGCAGCGTGCTGGTGACGAGTTTCCACCGCTTAACCGGACCGTGAATGGTGAGATGGGCGGTCAAGAGCGTGGGGGAAGCCTAATGTCAAGTCTGGGTTTTGGAAGCGAGGGCGCAGCATCCGGGACAGCTATGCATGCCAATCGCGCAGGCAATGGCCTCCTCAGCGCTCTCTCTGCGACATCACGCGCCACCGATGTTCGCTCACCGACAGCGATAGGGCGGCCTCAAGACCAACAGAGCCCGGTTGGTGACGAGGGGGCGCGGCAGAAGCCACCCGGTTATCGCGAGGGCACGCCCGACGCAGTAGGGAGTAGGAACCCCTTGGGGGCTATCGGCAATGAGGCTCCGACAGGGAAAGGCAAAGAGGAAGAGAAGTCACCTTCAAGTCAGGTGCAGGATCCGTTGGAGGGCATGACCCCTATTGACAAATGGGGTCTCAAAGGCCTTCGGACATTGATGAACAACTTCCCCGACTACAATGCGCTCACGTGCGGCATCGACCCGGCGTCGCTCGGTGTGGACATGCGTTCCACAGAGTAGGTCTCCCAACACAACAAAATGCTAAGACAAAGCTAACCCGCCACAGGATGTTGTCGACAAAGATTTACTCGCTTTTCGATGACGCACCGCCGCGATCGCCGATCCCTAGGTTTCACCTGCCTGATTGCTATCAGGTCAAGAATGTGCAGCCGATCGAGGCCAAGATCTCCAGCTTCAACGAGGAAACCTTGATGTGGATCTTCTACAGCTGTCCGCGGGACATCAAGCAGCAGATGGCGGCCATGGAGCTCAACAACCGCAACTGGAGGTGGCACAAGAAGCTCCAAGTGTGGCTGACTAAGGACGACGTGATGATGCCGCAGTCGCTGAGCCCAACACACGAGCGCGGCTACTATGTCATTTGGGACACGGCCAACTGGCGCAAGGATAGGGTAGGTCCCTCCATGTAGCTTTGAAGAACGTTATGACTGACATCTTTCGGCAGCGAGAGTTGACGCTTCACTATGCGGATCTCGACACCAGCCCCAACGTTCAGCTCCCGAGCATAGCGGCCTAAGTTGTGTGTGCTACTGCAGTCATGGTACGCAGACGAACACCGGGTGCATATGACACCTGTATAGAGGGGATGATTGGTGGGGACACCTTGTTATGTGTGCATGTATTCAAATGGGGGCGGCTGAAGACTCCCAGGGGAGGGAGCTATGAAGGAGCAAACCGGCGCAATATGAAATTGGAGCGCTCTCTAGGGACATTGTGGCTTGATCTTGGGGTAGTGTGGCGCCAGGCTGTAGATAAAGTGGCGCGGTGGCCACCCCTGTGGTCTTGGCGTCGATCCGGTTCCAGGAACGTCGGGCCAAGACTTGACGACACCATCGGGATCCAGAAAGTACATTGCCTTCATCAACGTTCCAACACTTTCCTTCCTTGTTCCCATCCATGATCCATCGCATTCGCGCCAGCTCGCACACTTGATACTTTGCGCGCCTTGTCCTCTCCATATTCTTCATTTCGAAACGCCCAGGTCCGACCTGTTTTTCTCGCCAGCAGCAGCAGATAAGAAACGTACCGACCAATCTGCTGCTCCTGCCAAGTTGTCCCCTTTCCCTCGACCGGCATCGTCACACAACAGCCACCAAGGCTCGAATCTCATCTGTGCAACACTCCCGCATCTCCCAATTGCCGCGCCTCAACCGCAAACACTCTTGACCACATACCCGCCTCCGAACCGACACATCCGGGGCCCCATCCCCCTCCAGACCCCTCAACCATGGCGAACGAGACCCAACAGCAAATCAACCTGCTTTCCCTCGGCGCGATCCTGGTGCTCTCGGGGTTGATAATACGCTACCTATTCTTCTCCTCCCCGCCAGCCGCCGGCAGCGGCGGCTCCTCGTCATCGTCGGCAGCAGGGAGAGCGGCGGGGCGCAATGATCCAGCGGCGCTGATGCGCGCGCGCGAGGCCGCGGTCGAGAGGATACAGCAGATGTTCCCGCAGGTGGACAGGCGCACGGTGCTGTGGGATTTGCAGAGGACGGGGGGGAGTGTGGCGGTGACGACGGAGAGGATTTTGGCGGGGAGGTTGGAGACTGTGAGTAGTTGCTTCTGTTTTTTATTGAGGGGATGGTGTGGTATGATATGATATGGTTGCTAACAGCTTGGCGTGTCACAGCCCCCAATCTCGTTCCAGCCCCCGCCTCCCCTGGCCGGCAACAACAGCGCTGCCAACAACTCCCAGCCGTCGTCCAAGCCTGCTGTGGTCCCGAGCCATCCGGATTTGATTACGCGGTATAATTTGCAGGGTAAACTCCAGACTGTGGAGGCAGAGACCAACGGGAGCGACAGCGGGACAGGCAAGGGCAAGGCGTGGAGCACCGACCGCGGGGAGAGGCAGTCGCTGCTGCAGAAGCGCAGGGACCAGATGATTCTGGAGGCGAGGAGGAAGATGGAGGCCAAGTTAGCTGCTGAGAAGGCCGCGGGGGATAGTAGTTGACGGGGTGATGGGCGGTGAGGAAGGGCGATGGACACATTTATACATTGGGCCGGGGGGTACGTTGGGAATGGCCATCCGGATACATATGGGTATGAGACTGTAGCATTGTTTTGGCTGGCTGGTTGACGTGCTGCATAGAATGGAACCGTATTGTTTACGCCAGACGATGTGTCTGATTCGATGACAACACCATCATGTTGTGAGCGTGGCTCGCTCAGGGGGCCTGCCGAGGCAGGAGAGTGCAGCAGCGGTCTCTTTCCCGCACCGAGTAAGAGACACGGTGGCTTTTTCGAAGCCCAACTAGGCTTTCTCTTCCCACTTAACAACTTTCTCACGGCTTCCTCGCCTACTCTGGCTTCGGGCACAGAGAATGCCGGCGTTCGGATGCCGGAAACAGAGAGGCGGCCCCACAGTGCCGGTGGTTGATAAGATACGAGACCGACACTTTCACATGCTTTCAGCTTGCTGCCGCAATTTGCCCTGTTTGTGGCAATATCAACCGCCTCAACGGTCGAGATTCAGGCCCTGTTGGCCCACAATCTGTCTTCGGGGCCGCCATGTTGTTGTCACATTCCGCGCTCCGGGAGGAGGCGATAAACAGGGAAAAACCGGACGCAGCCCGCTGGCAGAGTCGGAAAGACATCTCTCTGATGCTGCATCTCGCCCATCTGGACTGCTACCATCCTATGCCTGCGGACCCGCTTGATCCATCTAGTTGAGACCGGTAAATGCAGCCAATCTTCAGACGAGTCGATAAACATGTGGGCGTTCTCTGACCGCAGCTCTGTCTCTTCCTCTTCCTCTCCCCCCTCGCCGTCATCCCCACCCGCCGCGACCACAAACTCCTGCGTCCCCTGTTCACACACAGAGCAGGTCAACTACTCCATTACGAGCAGCTGCAAATTGACTTCGTGCTCCTCGCACGGGTCCACGGAGACAACCAGGATGAAAAACACTTATGTCCAGGAGGCCTACGAGGTCAAGGAGTGGCGGGCAGCCCGGGAGCTGGTGCATTCCGTGGTGCCGGAGCAGATCCTCAGCAGGCTCGGCAGGCTGTCGCCTATCGCAGGCCCAGTTGGGTTCAGGCGAAAGACCATTCTCAGAGAGCAGCGGGAGAGGGAAATACTGCAGCAGCAAGCGGAACTGCGACTAGCTCAGCTGGCGGAAGCAGACTCTACACCACCTACTCCAACATTGGGCCGCCAGGCAGAAAGTGGTGGACGGGCCTTTGATTCCTCGTTCAGCAGAGGTAAATTCTTTGTGTCTGCTCTCTCCTCAGCGGCCACGATAGCAGGGCCTACCAAGCCGTCATCGGGGGTTGACTGGAAATCCGGGAGTCAAGGTTAGTTCCATCCTCCAATCTCAACCGCTCTGAGACTTACACCCCCAGGCCTGGATCTCCTCTTCAACTCCGGCCGGGAATACGTCGACCGCCTCAGCACCAGCAGCAGCCGCAGCAACAGCGGCACCACCACCCCAACCACCACCAACAACCCCGCCACCGACTTCGAGCGCGCAACCTACATCAACGGTGCGCAGCACATCCTCCGCGGCCTCCCGCGCGACCTCGACCCCGCCGAAGCAGCCATGCTGCACCGGGCAATGCCGCACGCCCTGGCCACCCCCCTCCACCTCCTGCCCCCACCATCCATAGACTCTGCCAACCCCCCTCCCTATGGCAGCAACAACAACTCATCCAACAACAACAACCGCAACATCATCCACGTCCTCTTCCTCTTCACCCTCTACTGCCTCTCCTCCCTCGCCGCCTACCTCCTCCCGCGCGCCCGCCACTGCGCTGCCCGCGCGTTGCAGGCCGACCAGGAGCACCGGTATTCCGAGCGCGCGTGGGTGCTGCTGCTGGGGCTGGTGAGGTTGCTTGGGGAGGGGGTGAGGTGGCTGGGCCAGAGCCCGCCGGGGCAGGTGGTCTTGTTGGTGATGGGGTATGCGAGTCAGGGGGTTTGGGGCGCGGTGAGTGAGTTTGCGGAGGGGAAGAGGATGGAGGGGGGGGAGTATGGGATGGGGATGGGGGGGATGATGGGGATGGAAAGGAAGGGGGAGAGGTGGGCGGGGATGAGGAGGTGATGGGATGGGGGGAGGTGGGTGTAGATGATCAGGATTGAATGAGCGTGGGTGGTTTTGGTTGGTTGAAATTATGGATGCTGTTTCCCAAAATTGGCATTTGTTTAGCCTTGGTGATGTTTCAAGACATCGATCCGAGAGAACCATCTTTTGGAGACATCAAGAGAGACCCGAGACAGTGCGAGAGGCGATGGCCCCACCTTTTTCTGCGCGAAATCCCTGATGCCAGTCGAAATCAGCCGACGCTAGCGAGTATGGGTCCTGCCTGATAAGATAAGCTCCCTGTCGTGCACCCTGGCTGCTGGTAAATTTTCTCTCTTCGCCTTTGTCTTTCCTTCGAGAGGTCCCCATCCGCCCTGACAATTTTCCGTCGCCCTCACACGACGACGCCCTCTGTTGTGCATCTCGACGCTCTCTTGAGGACCACTGGGCAGCGATTGATTAAACGAGAGTCTTTTCGACAGCGATTCCCTCGTTTTATCACAGATCCGTCCACTCCATCACCATGATGAGGACAAGCCTCCTCCGGCAAGCGGCTGCCAGCCGCGTCGCCCTGGCAGCCCGCCCTGCGCAGGCCGCCCTCAGGGCTTCGTCTGCCGCTCTCGCCATCGCCTCTCCCTCCCAGCGCGTTGCCGCTGTCTACCGCCCTGCCAGCTCCCTCCTCCGCTTCTACTCCGGCGAGTCCGCCGCCGCTCACCCCGAGCAGTCCGGCTCGCAACTCATCACCCGCTTCGCCGATCTCACCACCATCGGCGTGCATCCCCAACTCGCCGACGCCATCACCAAGGGCATGGGCTACGAGACAATGACCGACGTCCAGGCCATGACCATCAACCCTGCTCTCGCTGGGAAGGACGTGTAAGTCGAACTTCCTACTCCGCCGTCGCTGTTGCCGTACATGACTGACAAGATTCGCTTCAGTGTTGCCCAGGCCAAGACTGGTACCGGCAAGACGCTGGCTTTCCTGGTGCCCATTATCCAGCGGATTATCGCTGGCGAGCCCGGACTTGCAGTCCGCCGCCGCGGCACCAGGGCCCGTGCTGACGACATCCGCGCCATCATTCTCTCCCCTACCCGTGAGCTGGCTGAGCAGATCGGCGTGGAGGCGAAGAAGCTTTGCGAGGGCACCAACGTCATTGTTCAGACCGCTGTTGGCGGCACTCAGAAGAACATGATGCTGCGGAGGACACGCATCGAGGGCTGCCACCTGATGGTCGCTACCCCGGGCCGCCTGCACGACCTCCTCTCCGACGAGACGAGCGGCATTGACGCCCCGCGTCTCAGTGCCCTGGTGCTGGATGAGGCCGATCGTATGCTGGACGATGGCTTCAAGGCCGAGCTTGAGATGATCATCAACTACCTGCCCACCCGCGACGAGATCCCCCGCCAGACCCTCCTGTACTCGGCCACCCTTCCCAAGAACGTCGTCGGCCTTGCCCGCCAGTTCATCAACCCCACCAACTTCGAGTTCGTCCAGACCGTCAAGGCTGATGAGGTACCCACCCACGAGCGGGTGCCCCAGTTCATCGTCCCTTGCCGCGGCTTCGAGAACGTGCCCCCGACCCTGCTGGAGCTCATGCGCGGCGAGATCAAGAAGCGTACCGAGGACAGCTCGGCCGCCCCCTTCAAGGCCATCGTTTTCCTGCCCACCACGGCTTCCGTCATGTCGTACTCGTACATGTTCCGCCGTCTCAAGTACACCGACCGTTCGCTCCCCTCGGTCTGGGACATCCACTCTAAGCTGGCCCAGAACCAGCGTACCCGGAACGCCGAGGATTTCAGGATGGCCAAGTCGGGCATCCTCTTCTCGTCCGATGTCTCGGCCAGAGGTATGGACTTCCCCGGCGTGACCCACGTCATCCAGTGCCATCTCCCCTCGACCCGCGACAACTACATCCACCGTATCGGCCGCACCGGTCGTGCTGGCAAGGAGGGCCAGGCCTATCTGATGGTGGCCGACGCCGAGATCCCGGGCGCGAGGCGACTGCTTCCGGGCCTGCCGATCCAGCGCTTCACTGAGTTCGAGTCTGCCTCGTTTGACCCCTCCAAGGGCGAGCTGCCCCGTGTGTTCACCGAGATCCAGGAGGCTGGCCAGAAGGTCCCCTACGAGCTCCTCAAGGACACGTACACCAGCT
This sequence comes from Chloridium humicola, assembly GCA_027569505.1. Taxonomy (NCBI): domain Eukaryota; kingdom Fungi; phylum Ascomycota; class Sordariomycetes; order Chaetosphaeriales; family Chaetosphaeriaceae; genus Chloridium; species Chloridium humicola. The sequence continues at coordinate 718,697 of JAPDFF010000003.1, forward strand.
TCCTTGGCGGCGCCATGAAGTCTGTCGATCGCCAGGACGTTGTCAACGAGATCAACAACATGGCCAAGTACTCGTGGGGTATGACTGAGCCCCCTGCGATCTCGCAGAAGCTCGTCCAGCAGTTTGGCTCCAGGATCACTGGCCTGCGGGTCTCTGAGTCTCGTGGCCGCGATGGCGGTTTCGGTGACCGGGATGGTGGTCGTGGCGGTTTCGGTGGCCGGGATGGTGGTCGTGGCGGCTTTGGTGGCCGGGATGGCGGCCGTGGCGGCTTCGGTGGCCGGGATGGTGGTCGTGGCGGCTTCGGCCGTAACGAGGATGACTTCTCCAGGATGGAGCGGGTCGGTCGGTCCAGCGACCGTCCCCGCAGGGCGCCCCCGAGCTTTTAAGCTCGTGAATGCATGAGCTGCTGGGCTCTTCGTGGCTGCCGGCCTCGGCTGAGCGCGTCTCTCGGCTCGGGGCGCTGTATCTGTATGAATAGTGGCCTTTGTTTGTTGTCTCGTCGCCCCCGTCATCGCTCTCGGACAGGAGTGATGGGCGGAGGGTAGAGACCTTGATACCCCTCCTCGGAAGGCAGAACGACCAAAAAGCGAAGGAGAAATGAACGGGACAAAAAAGGTTTGTATATCATTGTCTAGGGAGTTGGCCGGTTTTCGGGGCTTTAGAGATGGGAGGTTTTCGCATCCGTTTGTCGGTTTCTCTGCTGCCGGGCTCCAGGGTAAAGGCGTCTTTTGCTTCTGCCTGGGCCAGGCGGTTTTTGGTTTTGATGGGGCCGGGCAAACAAAGTCATCTCTCATCTCTCTCTCTAGCTCATCCTGTACATATAGACATGTTCTTTGTTTGGTTTTTTTGTTAATTAGGTACTCTTTTCTTGATGTACGATAAATAATGAAGCGCATGTCTTGGATCTGATCTCAACTTCTCAACTGATGTGATGTGGATGGATAGGTTTGACATAGGCTAAGTATGTACTCTGTTGCTACACTACACTGTACTCGAGGAATGGAAGGACAGCAATCCCTTTATGTTTTGCCGGAACGCCAGTTCTAGGTCATCATCATCTCGGCAACGATTTTACTCGGCTCCTATCATCAAAATAGCCTGCCATTGTCGACCGTTGCCCAGCCCATCCATACCCCCCACGGTATCCTGACCGAACTGACGTTTCCAAAGCCCTTCCTTCTCTTCCTCTTGCCTCTCTGTCTGTCTTCCAACTCCTTCTCCAGCGGGGTATCATCTCTGTACTCTCTTTACAACACAAACCGGACATGATCCTCCTCTTCCGTCCTCCTCCTCCTGCTCCAACTCAAAATGCCCAAACAAGCGAAGGCGGCTTGCAAAGTGGCAGCGATAGATAGCAATAATCTCTGGTTGCAAGTCGTCTTGCCAACGTTCATCCCATCCCATCCCTTTTCATCCATCCTCACCCCCTCAACAAAGAATGTGCATCCCACACCAAAACCCTCTGATCCCATCCCGCCGACGCCAACCAACCCCCCTCGCCAAACAAACACCAATCCACCCCCGTCGCGAACTCACTATGCCGATTCATCACCCCCAACTGCGTCCCAACAGGGATGGTATCAGGTGGCGGCGGCCCGGACACGCTCCCCGCACTCCCGTCCGACCACACGCGCACCGTCATGTCATAACTAGCCGTGGCTAGCACGTCGCTAGCATGGGGACTCCACGCAAGCCGGCGCACGGCATACTCGTGGCCGAGCAGCACCGAGACGGGACCCCCCGCGGGGTTGCGCACGTCGAACGTGCGGACCACGCGGTCGACGCCGCCGGTGGCGAGCACGGTGTCGCGGTATTTGTTCCAGTCGTGGGTGAGGATCTCGGAGGGGACGGAGCCCGCGAAGGTTTGGCCCGTGGAGAGGATGGGCAGGCCGCGGCCGGTTTGGGGGGGCGCGTGCGCGGGGATGACGGTGGTGAGGTGGTACTTTGCCGAGATGGGCGTGCGCAGGTCGAAGAGGCGGATGTTGGAGTCGGAGGAGACGCAGGAGATGATGGCGGGGTTGGTGGGGGAGAAGGAGGCCGAGTAGGTGCAGTTGCCGACGGGGAGGGTTTTGAGGGATTCGGGGCGGGAGGGGGACCACTGGGGTGGGGGGTGTTAGTTAAGGTTGGTGAGAGGGAGGAGAGAGGGGTATTGGGGGGGAGGAGACGAACAATCTTGATGGTGCCGTCCCAGGAACTCGAGAGGAAGCTGTCCTTGTTGATGGGGTTCCAGCACACGGAAAAGGCCTCGCGCTTGTGCTCGGCAAAGTTCATGACGGGGAAGTCGCCGGCGGCAAGGTCGAACAGCTTGAGCGAGCCATCGCCGCACGCGACGACCAGCTGGTTCTCGTTTATTTCGGACCAGGCGAGGTCGTAGAGCGAATCGTTGGTGTCGAAACCTTTTTCGAGCTGGATGCCGGCGGGGCCCAGGCCGAGCACAAAGAGGCGGCCATTGCCAACGATGCCGTAGTTGGCGGATGCGGCGACGGCGAGGCGCGAGTCGTAGTAGGGCGAGTATTTGACAGCGTAGGGGTTATAGCCCGGCGTGCGGAACTCGAGCATGGAAGCCATGGCGGGGAAAGGGGAGCGGGGAAGGGTCGCCGTTGACTGTTGCACTCACGGCTTGGGCAGGTGATGGTGGGGGAAGGGAGAAGGGGAAAAGCGAGTGTTGGGTGGGCAATGCGCAATGCGCGAGATCGGTGTCCGGTGTCTAATGCTGACTTGACGTAGGAAGAGAGTCTAAGCTGGTGGGTAGGGAGGTGGTGATGGTGGGGCCGAGACCTCGGCTCTTGGTTGTTTCCAGGTTCCTGGTCTTTGGCCTGTGCCGGGGAAGGAAATCCACCGAGCGGAAGGAACGGGTACAGAATATAGTAAGAGGTGGTTGGATTAATTGAGAGATCGAATTGAACTATCGTCGGTATTCCTTATCTATATTATCTCATCTCATGTTCTGTGTATATTTTTGGACCTTCCTCAGCAACCATGGAGGGTGGTTATTGAAGGCTGTGACCAGGAACATGCGATGCCGCTTGCCGAGCTTGGTCTTGTTCCCCAAACACCCCACCTTTCCCCCGTTCTTGGCACTGTGGATTTTGGGTTCAGATCCCGTGACTGCGCGTCGGTTTGCCCCACACTTCTGCGCCCTTCCAACTCTGTTCTAACGACACGTCGCGTCAAACAGCCACCGCCGTGTTCCTCCGTCGAGGGGTCGCACAGCAGGTGACATGCATCGCGAAACGTTGCACTGGGCCAGTTTTCAGCGGCCTGGCCAGAAAAGCACCCTGAAATGGACGCCTTCGTGACCAGGAAGAAGCGAAAGTCGAGTCCAGCACCAGCGTTGGCCTGCAGCACGGCCCCAGACGTCGCCACCCCTGCCACCGACGCGAACGAAGAGTCAACCGATGTGAAACTGGCTATTCTGGCATCTCTCCATCCAAATATTGACCATGAGACACTTCTTGACATTCTGCTTGCCCACGATGGGAACGTCAAGACAACATCGCAGACCCTCAAAGCTCGGCTGCCCAAGAAATCCTCCACTGGCAATGTCGTAGCCGCGCAGTCTTCACTCCGATCTTTTGCTGTTGCTTCAGCCAACCCGGATGCGTCTCCTTCCCACAAGCGGGCCAGGGTACTCTCTCGGAAAGGGGCTACCCTGCACCTGTTTGACCCCCAAGACATCAGCGAGCACACACCTTGCACCATCATCCACAACTTCTTGCCAGCCGAGGAAGCAAATTCGCTTCTGCAGGAGCTGCTGGAGGAGTCCAAGTCGTTTGAGAAGATTACCTTCAAGCTGTTCGACAATGTGGTCTCGAGCCCGCACACCATGGGCTTCTACGTTGGCAGCTACCAGGAGATGCAGGAGCAGAAGCACGAATATGTCTACAACGGCGCTAGAATGGCGGTGCGTTTTTGTGTTTCAGAGCAAGCGACATCTGTTGACAGTATTCTAGGACGTCCGCACTTTGACCCCCCAGCTGGAGCGAGTCAAGGCCCGCGTCCAAGAGGTCGTCAACGAGCAGATCCAAGAGCGCATCCGCACCCTTTACAACGGCAAAAAGCTCAAGTATCAATCCTCCAAACCCTGGACCCCGAACGCAGCCTTTGTCAACTGCTACAACGGCCCACAAGAGAGCGTCGGCTGGGTATGGTCCCCCCTCCCCCTTTCCACCCCTAACCATAAACTAACCCCTCACCCAGCACAGCGACCAACTAACCTACCTCGGCCCGCGCCCCATCATTGGATCCCTCTCCCTCGGCGTCGCCCGCGAGTTCCGCGTGCGCCGCATTCTCCCAACCGATGACCCTAACCCAGATTCCGCAGGCCAAATCTCCCTCCACCTGCCCCACAACTCCCTCCTGATAATGCACGCCGACATGCAAGAAACCTGGAAACACAGCGTGTCCCCCGCCCAAACCATCGACCCGCACCCGGTCGCCGGCAGCCGGCGCATCAACATCACGTACCGCCACTACCGGGCCGGGTTCCATCCGCGGAACACCCCAAAGTGTCCGTGCGGCGTGCCGGCTGTGTTGAGGGTTGTGACGAAGAAGAGGGAGAATTGGGGGAGGTATTTTTGGATGTGCCATGCGGGGAATGTGCCGGGGAAGGAGGGGTGTGAGCTTTTTCGGTGGGCGGAGTTTGATGAAGAGGGGGAGCCGCTTTTGAAGAGTGAAGGTGGCGGGGTAGATGGTGTTGGGCGGGAGGGGGGAGGCCAAGAGGATGTCAAGCAGGAGGGTGTCAAGCAGGAGGGTGTCAAGCAGGAGGGTGTCAAGCAGGAGGGTGTCAAGCAGGAGGGTGTCAAGCAGGAGGGTGTCAAGCAGGAGGGTGTCAAGCAGGAGGGTGTCGAGCAGGAAGACTAACAGGGGAAAAAATGAAATATGTTCAGCCCTCTCTTCTATGCAAAATCCAGCTAAGTAAGCCTATCATAAGTCTACAGTTTGGATAACATCACCCTGCACCATCTTCACTCCATCACGACTGCCACCAACTAGACCAGCTCCATCCCCTATCCTTCTGGTTCTCTTTCTTGGCCTTCGCGCTATCACTGCTCTTTCTAGCCCTCTCCGCAGGCGACTGCTTCATCTCCTCCACCTTCCTGGTCTGGCCGTCTCCCCCGCCTGCATTTGCGTCTACTGAGAGGGGAGAGAGAGCAGTTAGTGCCGTTGCATCCAGCCGCGCCGCCCAGTTACCCCTCGGTATTCGCCCCTTCTCCGTCTGCGCTCGGGGGTTGATGGGCCTCTTTCGGTTTGTCATTGATGAAGCCGTGGTTGCTGTTGTAGACGGCGAGGATGATGGTGGGCCGCTGGTGGACGGGGAGTCTTGGAATGCCAGGGCGGTCTTGCTGGTCTTGGCTTTTAAGCGGTACCGTCTTCTCAGAGTTTCTATTCCTGAGGGGCTCTTGGTCGAAATCGTGTTCCCTCCTGGGCTCTGTTTGTCGTGGTATCGCCGAGTAGCTGCTGAAGATGAAACTGAGGTCCGACTCAAGCTAGTATGGCGTCTTGGAACCGCGAGCGCGGGAACTGACGGCGGAGAAGGCGACGGACGAGGCGTTTTCTCGCTGTTTTGTCCTCCCGGTGATACTTCCTGTTCCTTAAACACACTGCTGTCGTCCTCTGGCAATCTTTCGGTACCCCGGATTGGGGTCAGACCCAGATTTGGCGGCATGCTGAGAGGCCGGGGTGGCCTGCTTATCCTGAATGCAACAGGCCGGGAGCGCAGCATGCGCTGCATCACCGCGTTTGCGCTCTCGGTCCCCCAATGCGAAGCAATAATGTCAAAGAGGGGCGTCAAGCGCGGGGCGGTCGGTTGGGGCGACCATGGCGAAGCCGAGTTGTGCCGCTTGATGGTTGCTGTGGCGGTTGTCTGTATCGTTGTCTCCAAGCCAGCGACGCCATCTGGCTCCGGTATTTGGATATCTGGCACGGTCTGAGTGTGCCTTTCTGGGAAACCCGAGTGGCGATAGGTTACGCGGACTTGGAGATACTCCGCCGTGGCCTCGCCAAGTTGGCGCTCCAGGTCCTCCATCAAGTCGTCGGAGATCTCACGGACGTGACCCCGGGGCGAAGAATCGGCGGTGGGCTGAAGCGAGACTTGTGCGACTAAGAGGAGCTGGGACCCGAGATGGAGTGTAGCTCTTTGAACTGAGTGTTAGCAACAATCTTGAGGCTAGACACATATAGTGTTGGTTGGCCTTACTTGTGGCATGCTCCATATCCCAGTACCTCCACGATGAAGCTCGTGCTGGCGGGCAGAATCTCAACTGAGGCATCATACAAGAAGCCGTAACGAAGGGGGTCTTCTGGTGTTAGAACTCGCTCGAGGCCGCACGTTGACTATTGGCTTCTACTTACCTGTTAATGACCCATAAGCGGAATTGGGTTGTTGACTATGGGTATTGGCACGGCAGAGCTGGGCAGAAATTTCCACAGCCACCCAGAGAGTTGCAACTTCCTCGTCGACAGCTCTGTACTCGGGAGTGATAACAAGCCGGGGAGCTAGGACGAATGGCTCCGGGGAGCGGAGCTCAAACCGAGAAGCTGGGGGGTTCTCCAGCTCGGCAGACGTAGCTGTGTGTGAGGCTGCTGAATCGTCTTCTGAATCCTACGAAGAAGACAGGGGAAACATGCTCTTCGAGTTTCGCAGCGGTGAATTTTGTTTCCAAGCAGTGTTCGGGGTGCGAAGAGCGACATCTCCAGGTGAGTCTTCGGAATCTGATCTTTCACGCAGGTTCCACCTCCCAGGCAACCGGGTGGATGTGTCTAGAAGCGAAAACTGGTTCGAGATACGGCGATTTTGCGGGCGGAAACTCGCAGCCGAGGCGGATGGCTGGGGCGTCGAGACTCGCTGACTGTCAGCCGGTGTGTCTTTGGTCTCTGTGGTGTGTAAGCGGTGATACAAGGCATGATGCCGATTGGAAGCTGACCATCTTCAGACTTTGTGATCCTGGTTTCGTGGCTCGAGTAGCCACCAAGCTGACTACCGGCCCAGCCGCTCCTATCTCCTCGTCTCTTCGGTATGGTCAAGAACCTGTCGCGGCCCGAAGTCTCGGGCGGGCTATCCATAGAACTGTCCGAATCATCGCTCTCAAGGCTAAAGTCCCGGTCAGGGCGGGCGACTTGTTTGGCCCCTTGCACCGAACGCTTCGCAATCTGCAGCGGTCGGGGCATTTCACCCCATGGCGAGTTGTTGAGATGGGCGCGGCCACCTACTGTGCAAAAGCGTCCCGAGGTATGGTTCGCCATGGTGGAAAAAGGACGCCTCCAGTCGATGGCTGTTACTGTCTCGTAGAGGAGGGAGATAAGTCAAGACTACCTAACTAGGAGTCGGGCGAAGCACCCGCGAGACGGAACCTGGTGCTGTCAAAAAAGAAAACGAGATTAAAGGTATTCGGTATTCAAAAGGGCATCTACCGCTACCTAATCATGTCGATGAAGCGATAACGCAGGTCTCGAGGAAGAGGGTGCGGCATGCAAGAATGAGGAGAAACGCTGTCCATCTGTCTCGTTTCCGAGATATCCACAACTGTGACATCCAACGGAAGCAGGACGCTCTCTGTACCTTCCGGTTCAATAGTCATTATCAAAGGCAGGTGCTATCTTGGCCTGCTTGATTCCAACTATGGAGTCGCGCCAATCGTCCGAAGGAGGTTGGACTTTACCGCGTCAACGTCCGGGTCGTCCATGTTGAGGAAGTTGATCTGTCCCAATCGTTAGCACCCAGCCAGAAAACACGAACAGAAACCACATACCAGCTCATCCGGCATCCCACCATTACCAAACAACACCCCCTCCGACAGACTCGCCGCCACCCCCCTTTTCACCCTCTCCTCCCACACCCCCTCCCAATTCCACTCCTCCGGCCGCCTCGTGCTCGACCCCGTTGGCGATCCCGCCTCCTGCCTCACCGGGCCTCCACCATCCTTATCCTTCTCACTCCCCACCACCGCCTTCTTCCGATGCGTCCGCCACGCATGCCACGCGCCCGGATTCCCCGCCGCCTCGAGCGGCACCGCGTCGAGCACATCCTCATCATCAAACGCGCTGCGGATGTACCGCAACACATCATACGTCGCCACCTCCCGCTTCTCAGTCCTCCCATACCCAGGCCTCGATGCAGACGACGACGCCGCCGACACCGCAGAACCAGGCGTTATGCCTGTCACGGTGGCCACTGCTCTCCGGGGCGTCATCGTCGTCGTCAACATCTCCTCCCCACCATCACCACCACCACCACCACCAGTACCCTCTCCCCCAGAATCACCACCCGCCTCAGAACCTAGACCCCCCACCTGCGTCTGCTGCTTTGCAGCCGCCAACCTCGCCCTGCTCCCCCGCCCAAACCACTCCGGGAACCCATGCCTCAAACTAAACCCCCCTGGTGGCAACCTCTCCTCATCAAACGCGCTGGCAGTCGCGCCGTCGCCGACGTCGGTTGAGTACATGTAGGTTGTGAGCGGGGCGATGAGGGGGTGGAAGATATCTGTGGCAAAGGTGACGAGCGGGGGGAGCGCAGGGTAGGTGTCCGGGAAGGAGAGTTGGAAGCGGAGGATGGCGGGGGTGTAGGGGCCTTTTTGAATGGTAAGGTTAGTGTTATGAGGTGGGGGGGGAGGGTATTGAGGGAGGAGGGAGGGGGGAGGGTGGACCTTTGCGCACGAAGATGACGCCCGACCAGAGGGATGGGTCGCCTGGTGTGAGGCTGACGTAGATGCCTTGGGGGCAGGCTTGTTTGAGGCCGGCGCTAGGAAAAATATGAGTTGTCAGATATGATGATGTTGGATTAACTGCCGATTCTAGGAATAGGGAGACATACAACTCGGCGAGGAGATGCTGCCGTCTCACAGCGGGTAGACTGCTCATTTTCATTGCTATGGGCGACGACATTTAGAGTTGTGAAGATGTATTAAGCGACCCGCGCCTTCAATATTATGGCAGTAAAAAAGGGTAAAATTAGTACGAGATGAAAATCAGATTCATCAAGATGATATGGTGATGCATTGTTTGGTGTTGATAGCGCTGCGACATCAAGGTTCACGCAACGAATGCCAAGCGCCCAAGCTTATAGCTCCAAACAGGGGGTTAGGGTTATGCCCGCGCGAACTGACATCAGCCTGGGGACAGGGTCAAGGCGCCATGCCATCACCGCCAGTCTGTCCCTTGCGCAAGACCATCTGGCATCGACGCTGGACAGGGACCTCAGCAGCTGGGCGTTGCCAAGCGACTGCCCCAGTCTTACCCGCCCTCAAGAGCAGAAGCGCAGTTCAAACAAAGCCCGAGTCAGAGTGAGACATGCAGCACGCCGGCCCGGTTCTTTTGCAGCAAGCTACCTATGTACTGTGTAGGTATGTACATCCATCCTGTGCTTGGTCCGGCACCTGGGCACCCTCGCCTCGCCATCCTCTCGGAATGACTGACGCTCAGCACGAAGTGCCTTCTCCGTATATCCTGCACAATATCCTGCTCATGCTTGCTAATCCATGCACCTCCCAGCACACACCCAAGAGTTCCCGTTGGCCCTCGCCACTCCAACGCCGAAACAGACGATCTTTTTGCCCGTTTGGAGATCCACCATTGGACAACCCCCTCGGCGAGACGCCTTCGCTAATCCTCGTCCCTTCCCGTCCGGGCCGGACGCATGAGACCCCGGCACGAATTGCCCCATCCCGGCTTCCCTCCTCGGACCATGCCTTTCCCAGTCGAACTCTCCCCCCTGCCCATTCAGGGCTTGGACGTGAGGCGAGACTCGATCTTGGTTTTCTCCTGCTGCCGGAGCTGCGCCAGCTCTTCCTTGGAGGCGTCGTAGCTTGCCGTGACTTGGTTGAATGGATTCTCGGGGCTGCGCTCAAACTCCTTCTTGATTCTCTCCTTCTTCTGGTTGAGCCGGAGGCCGGTGCCACTGCCGTCCGACTCCATCTCCTTGAGCCGCCGCTCCTCGAATTGGGCATAGGCCGCCTTGAATCGGCGCTCCGGGTGTCTGTCGATCTTGGCATCCGACGAGGATGTCAGCGACAGCGCATCCAGGGCGTTGTCGATGCCCGAGGCGCTCAGCGCGGCCAGGCCGCTGCCATCGTTATCGAGCTGCGACAGGTCCAGGCCCCTTGTCTTCTTGACCGCTGCCTTGGCGTTCTTGGGCGCCGATCGTCCGGGGTTGTTCTTCTCTTCTTCAGCAAGCAGAGCTTCGCGTTCCGCCTTCTTCCGGGCTAGCTCCGCCTTCTTTGCCGCTTCAGCCTCCCTAATTGAGTGACCCAACGAATGTCAGCACTTGTCAACTCCAGCCATGCATGGGCGCTGTTCCCTGGATAACTTCTGGATAATTTTGGGAGGCCGCGGATAGGTGACGGTGGTCCATGTAACAACGGGTTGGTTGATGCAAGGGAAGAGGCTGCCGGGCAGCGCCTTGGTGTCCATGCAGCGGAGGGCGTGCCGCCCATGGCGGCGACACAGTCGCATCTCGCACGCAGCAAACAGGGAGTGTGGTCCCGGCGGCGGCAAGCCGCAGCCAGCCCCGGCAGGAAGAACCAAACGACGGGGAGCGAGGTGGAAGCAAGCAAAAGGAATTGTGCCAAGTTGGCCGGGGACTCACTTTTTGGCGCCGCTCTTCGCTCCCTTATCCCACTGAGCCGCATCAGCAGCCTCTCTTGCTGCATCAGCATCCGCATTCTTCTTTGCAGCGGCATCGGCCTTGCGGGCCTGGCCCTGGGCCTTCTTGCTGTTGCCGTCAGCCCCGCCCTTCTTTCCGCCCATGACTATCGCGTTTGGTGTGCTGGGGCGGCGGTGGTGTTTGTGTGTTTGCGGTGGTCGTCACGGAATCAGCTGACGGCCAGTTGGATGTGATCGGAAGTGTCCCTGGGGTGCGGCTGAGATGAGGGAAAAACGGGTGTCTCACAGAAAGAAACGGAAGCTTGAAGATGGTGGGGAGAGAGTTTGGTTGTGTCATCCCGCCCAGGCTCCAGCAGGGACATGGCGGGGTTGAGGTTTGGTCATTTTAGCAATAATAAGTGGGGTCTCTGTCTGGATAGCATCCCGTCCATCCTTCTGGAACTTTGGAAGTCCCCTTCTGTCGATGTCGAGCCGCCGCAGGAAACATGTTACATCCTGGGTCGGTTGACCTTCAGAGGTTACCAGAAACACTTTTGAGGACGGAATTTTCTAAAAAACAGTTGGAAACCACCTGTGTCACCCTTATTTCCACACCAGACGACCTCCTATCTCTCTGCCTTTGAGTTGCGCCTCTTGTTTCTTTCTTTCTTTCACTTTGGGGTAGGGAGCAACCCTTGGAACGCTGTTCAACTCAAGGACTTCCGATTGAGATCAAGGACGCTGTGGCATGTTGCCTCGGATCGCGGGAGCCATCTGCCCTCCCCTCCGGAACCAAGCGTTGCCGTCGGGCTGAGGACCACATCCGAAACCTTCACGCTCCTCACTTTTGTGAGGAGGGTTCATGTTGCCTGAAACACAACCTTCAAGCCATTGGCCCAGGAGTAAAAGGCAGATCTACTTCGAGTGAGACCCCTTGCCACATGAAATCAGATCATGGATTTTCCGCTGGGCTGCTTGGGATGCTCACAGGCTGCCCAGTGAACGGTGTGAACCCCCTCATCGCGAACTGCCTGGCTTCTTTTCCGGCCCCTGAGCCACCAGCTCATGGGAGGGGCACAACGACGGGCTTTTGCTTTGGCTGGCCAACAGAGCGGATGACAACCCAAAATTGCCGAGGCCGCACATGAGGCAGAGTCGTGAGGTTTGGGCAAACATCTCAGATTGCGAAAGACTGCTTTGCCGAAGCGAAAACGGGATCTTCGACTCACCTCCCTCCACGTATCTTGTCTCTGCATGTCGAGAGTCGCATGACTCAAAAGCAGGGACGGCTGGCAGGCCGTGGCTGCTCCTCTGGCGAGCTGATGGCCCTGAAGCGAGGTTTGTTCCGCGGAGCCCTTGGCAGAATGCCCGAGTGCCACGCCTTAGCAAGCATTGTTACAGGTACATGTACCGTGTGCCGGGCCTGATACACGCCACTGAACTGGCGGGACAGTCTCTGCTGAACCCAGGGAGAGAGAATGCCTCGCTGGACCGATCGTCATCGGTGTGCGAGTCATCTCTGCCGAGATCAGGCGCGCACGACATTCTCGCGCCTGCAGGGTCTTGTGCGAACCCCTCTTGCTGCTCGGCTTCCCTGTTTTGCTGCAGCCCACATCCCCCTCTTCCCCTTCAGAGAATCTCCGGTGTTGCGGTGTGTTTGAAACCAATACTGGGCCTGGGAGAGCGGGAGACCAGGCCTCAATTGCAACTCCCTGCTTGCGAGCACCCCGGAGCCAATGGAAATTGGCATTGCACGGCCAGGGCGGTTGCGAGGGTCGGTTTCAAGTGAAACCTCCTGGTTTCCCCATCTCAAGTAGGCCCAGAGAACAATATCACACCCGTCCGGGGGTTACGAGCCACACGTACTCTTGCTCAACGGATTCCGAAGGCGACAGCGTCCTCAGATTCCTTTGCTTGTTTGGGTTCTGCAGCACTGCAACGGGAACAAGACCCGAAGCCACACAAACAAGCCATTTCGTTTGGCCTCCGGCTCAATGGCATAGATCGTGATCAGCATCCCATCGGCTGGGCGAGGGCATGATCCGGACCCCCGTCACGCGCTCGGGTAGGGCTATCGCCTGCCGCGGGCCGAGAGTGAGATGATTAATGTGAGTTCAATAGCCTCATGCAGCCCGACACAGTTCTGGTAGGGCTGGTGATAAAAAAAAGGTGACAGGTCAGCGCCTGTGCGACATCAAGGGCGGGTTGAAACGCTGTGAATGGTGATAGGTAGTTGCGGATGTCTTGCCACGCCCAAGTGTGGGTGTCGCATCATGCGACTGCGTGCCTTGTCCCAAACGAACTTCCCCGCCCCGGAGCTGCAGACCGGTGAAGCTGCGGCTTCGAAAGAAGCAGCGCCGTGCATGGGCTTAGACGCGGTGTTGATCGATCGGTTGGCTGAGAATTGGTCACCAAGACGCTGGCGATTTTCGGGTCGGTTGATGTTGGTCGCTCCCTGATCGACCCCAACAGGCGCTCCGCGCCTAAGAATTAGGTTTGAGCGGTACGTGCCCCTTTTCTGCGTGTTTAGCAAGCAGACAACAGGAGGAGATGGAGCACGAGACCTGGAGGAGGGGTGTCGGGCTGCGGCATGGACATGCAAGACAAGGCCAGTTGGTTGCTGACTCCTGCACGTTGGTTGTCCGTCGTGCGTGTTGATGGGAGGCTGAAGTCTTGGGGAGTGGCTGGCGGCGCAATTTATTCTGGCAGGGAAGCCGGCAGGTTTGGTCGCCGGCACGAGTTCTTCTTGATGAGACAGAAAGGTCCCGGCAGAGTCTTGAAGTCGTTTGCTCGAGGGAGGAAGTGGCGGAAAGGGCAATGTCCGGACCGGTTCCCGACACACGAGGTGGATTGGAGACTGGAGTTTGGGTGGGAGTTCAGGTCGTCGGCTTTTTCGGGCACTCCAGCCGGGGAGGCAGGGAGGTTGTCAAGTTTGATCTTGTCCGAGCGCCATGTGGTGATAGTGGTGAGAAGATCGGCAGAGCCCTTGAAGCTGCAGGGCGGACCACCAACGCGGAAGGGAGACGCTCGAGGCTTCCATGAAAATTTCTGTCCAGAAATGAACCGGAAGGAAGGAAGGAGGGTCGTGGGATTTGTGCGTGTGCCAAGTCATGGATGCACCAGCGGACAGGGCAGGCGCAGACCTCGTGTCCAGGATGCAGCCGGCAAGCTGACGTACCCCGGGAAGGAACAGGGCAAGAGCGTGTCAAGGGTCTGAGTTGCTTTTTCCTCCCAGTGAACCATCACCGGCTCTCTCGGCAGGCGACTTCAGTGTGCGGAACTTGCGGTCGGGCAGCGCCGTCTTCCCATCTCGAACCACGAGCCTGACCCCGATAACTGACATATACTTTGTCACTGTGGAAGCGACCTTGAGCGACTTCTCGCGTGGTACACAGCTCCTCCCGGTCCAACCCTGAATATGTGATTCTGGCAACCAATTTCAACAGCCCGGTTCCCCTATCAGACACTATAGCTGAGGCGCTCGAGAGTTTCGGAGAATCTCCTTTCGGGATATTAGTTATGTGTGTCGTTACACGTTCCCAGCAACGCCCCACGATTCACAGCGACTTCACCCTTGCGGGAGCCACGCCGACACAGCCAGCTGATGACCCAGGTCTTTGGAGCCGAGTGAGAGGATTTGCGCGGGGGACAAGGATTCAGAGATGTGATTCGTGACTGCCAAGCGAGGAGGTGCAGCGCCACTCCCTGACCCGACGCCCTGGAACGGGGACAGGAGGTTAGAGGAGGCGAGAGGTTGGGAGTCTGTTGTGTTGGAGACTGCGTCCGTAGGAGGCTTCTGCTGGTTTGAGTTTGATTCAGCGGCAAGTGTTCACTTTGTTGCGTGTCTCGGATGACACGAAATTCTCAGTTCTGAACACCATTGAATTGCTGGATGTGCGGGCATAAATCTCCATGATACCTGCGCCCATCCCGGGGTGGGATTCCGCGGGATCTGCGAGCCGGCACTCATCTGCGCTGGGGACAACAATTACCACCACCACCCAGAGCCTTTGAATGGCCTGAAATCACCATGCCTGCTTTTTCAGCCAGGGAGCATGAAGGACGGAACGGGAGGGATCCACGGAAATACGAACAGCCCACAGCAACATCGACAAGGCCCTGGTGATGTTGATGTTTTGCTTCAAACTGGAGACAGCGGAAGCTTCTCAAAATAGGCCCATTTGTAAGCACCATCCTTAGAAGTACATACCTAATTAGTATGTACTTTGTGTACAGAGAACAACGAGGCCAGTGGTTTCACTGCTTCTCGTCACGCAGGTGGTGGCTCTGGTGAGGTTGCGATCTTCGGTGGAGTTTCCACCAGTGCTTGGCCCGGCTGTCCCCGAACGGTTGTCCTCGTCCCGTGTCACCCCCACCCGTCGGATGGGTGGCCCACCGTCCCGTTTCTGGGGAGAGCAAAAGGTCCCTCCTGAACAAAAGAACCTGTTCTTTTCGGACCGCGATTTGGCATCACCGTCCATCCGGCTCTTCTGTTGAATCCATAGAAAATGGGGCAATGCTGGTCTTGAGATTGGGAATAGCATGGAAATCACTGGCACTCTCGCACCCTTTATGGACGGCGTGGAAATATTACAGAAGAGCTCTGGGAAACGCCCGAGAGCACGTGACCTCTGTCGTCTGCGTGCTCCTGGACGGTTGAACAACAGGACCAATCAGGTTGGGCGCCATCAAGCCGGACATCCATGCTCCAAATTTACGGAGCATGGGGCCAAAAGAAACTCAACTGCTCAAAGTCCTCCGGATCCTTGTATACAGTACCCGCTAGCAAACGCACACTTCCTTGCCTCGCTGAAAATTTGGCGGAGTTTGCGATGGCTATTGATGCCACTGCTGAAAGTTAGTGGTTCTCCTGCTGACAGCCATTGCTCTGGCGACATTCAAATACTGTATGAAGGAATTTCAGCTTTGGTCTGAATACTGTGCTTGGCAAGCCACATCATTTTGGGGAATTGAGTTTCTTTTGGCCCCATGCTCCGTAACGCAACGGTCCACCTGATGTGCTTGGCTCTCCAGCCGCACTCTTGGGCAATTTTTTCTTTGAATCCACTTTCCAACAGCAAATTTCGATGAGAGGAAGTCTGTGTGGCAGATTGAGATCCTGGACCCTGACCCGGCTGTCGTCACGATTTTTCGCTAGCCAAACGAAGCGACGGCGCAGGCACGTGGCAGGGTCAAATCCGAGAATCTGACAGGCGAGCAGCTGGTGGCGGTCAAGAGGCAGGGAACATGCGATCTTCGATGACAGGACCCGGCACTTGGACTGAAACGGCCATGTCGTGTGCTGATTGGCGCAGATGCTGCAAGACGTGATCACAGATCAGCTCCTTCTGCCCCCGCTCGAGCCCCGGCCCGACAATCTGGTTGGACTTCCGCATGGGGTGAAGTCGGTTTTTCTGGAAGCGAGCTTGAGGCAGGGGATCCTTGTAAGAAGCGAGCCCGCCCTGGTGGCTCATCAGATCTCTCTACTATGTAGGGTCCACAGCAACATTGGACGCCAGCAAACAATGCGTCACTGCGTCACTGGGATGCTCAGTTCTGATCCTGAGTATCTCGTGGTCGTTGGCTCCATTTCCGAACTTCAGATGCATGTTTGCCATTTGGAAGACCCAGCTCTCACAAATAACCGCAGCAAACTTGCTGAGAAAAAAAAAAAAAAAAGAGATGGGTGGGACGGAAAAATGCATGTTAAATTTGCCGGATTGCGTCCCGGTGCACTGGCAGTGTCCACAGCATTGGAGAGAAGCGGAGCTGCCACATGGTTCTCCATGAGCGTGGTACTGGTTCCGGTTGGTTTGCCACCCACCATCGAACCCACGAAGATGAGATGATCCCCATCCAGCCTTGTTCGTCAATTGGGGCGTTTAAGCGGGGGGATATGAAATTCAGGGGCAGCACATCACTTCCCACCCCCTTCCGACGAGTGATGCCAACAGATCCAGAACTGCCTCGCCAAGCGCCGATGGCCTCCCCGGATCCCTCCCCGGTTGGGTCCCGGCCCCACCACACGTGCCCCCGGGAAGGGGCTTCCACGCAGATGCACTGTACACTTACGCACCCGCCTCACTGTGAGCCCTGCAGTGCGTCAAGTGCCATCATTTCCCGCGCGGCTCTCTGCAGACGGGTCATGGATCTGACGTCTGCCTGTGCAGGAGACATGCTTGGCGGCTTTCCCCTGGCACGACGTCTCAACTGGAGATCTTGACCGAGATCTGCTTTTTGGATGCCGTCGTACCAGCATACCAAACGTTCCCGGCATGAGCGGGTGGAATGAGATAATCCCGCGTACTGTGCACACAGCTACCGGAAACCGGGGAGCGATCCGCGCTGACAAATGATTGATTGCCAGGGAAAAGCAAACTCCCTCGCTGCCCGGAATGTCAGGAGAGGCCTTCCGAGCTCCGCGCAACGAAGAGTCCGGCCACTCGGAACGAGGCGTCAAACGGACGCGGTTGGCGTCCAGGTTTCCAATTGTCTTTTGCCGCAATTGTCGACGCTGAAATAGCCAGCAGTTCCTGATCACGACGGGGCCTTGTGTCACACAGCATGAACCGAAGGCAGCCGGGGTCCTTGCCTTCGCTCAAAGGTTTGTTGGTGAGAGAAGCGAGAGAGGCTCGATCGGCCAACCCTGCAAGCTCGCCAATTTGATCAAGTCCTTGTTTGTCCAGAGTTTCTTTGCTTTGCCCGCATTGAAGCACCGTGGTTGGCGCGCGGCTGGCCCCTGGTCTTCGCCGAGAAAGGCGTTTGTGGCCTAGTCTCGTCGAGTTTTTGCTTTTTGATGGGCTCGGTGAGGCTTAATCACGCGATATCTCCGCGGTTGGAGATGCATGTCTGATCTCATCGAGGCGCATCTCATACCCGATGGGCGGGCCCATCCAGTCTTGATCCGGGGGTATCTGTCATGGCGAGGTTCTTTTGCAAGAAGAAGCAAACTCGAAAGACTTCGGCATGCCGGAACGTCAGGTTGAGTTGGGTTGGGCTGCGGGCTCTGCGCTGCGTGGTCATGCCCCTCTCGGGTGACATTGAGTGGGCTTCTTCGCACCTTCCATCGACTCCAGGTCTTGTTCCAGGTTCCTTCCAGGCTCGTGTCACACACACCTTACGCCTTGATGCCAGACCGGACCCGCTCCAGGCTGCTGTCCATGCTGTCCATGCTGTCAAATCTGTTTCTTTTGGGACAAGTACCGACGAAGAGCATCCAATTCGAATTCGGCCCCAGCCTTCCATGTCGCCGGCTTCCAGGTTCCATGCCAGGCTGGTTGTTTCTGCCCAGCCAGGCCCATCATGCCTGAGGCGCCTACCCTTGTTTGGTGATCTCTGAGGCAACACCCACACAAAATGAACCTTCGAAACCGAAAGCCCTGGCTGCCGTCTCCACCCCGGGCAAGGAGGAGTCCCACAGACCTTCCGGGTTCCGGCATTGTGAGCGATTCACCGCCTCTCATCAACCTCGCAACCCAATCGGCCACGGCCAGCAACCCAACCCCCCCGCAGCTATCGCCGTCAATTCCCATTCCATCACAACGGGCGAGCGACATCATACGCGACCCACTCTCCGACACGAGGCGTCACGCACCAACGCCGAGGCCGCGCCTCAACGGCGCCGCCATCTGCCATCCACAGTTGGCCATGGCCGACCATCCGCCAAGGGCAGCCCGTTCGTGCAGCCGTGCCGCCTTGGCCCCGAGCCTTGCCTTGTGGTCAGTGTTTTGTTGCTCTGCTTCGTGTTCAGCAAAAGACCTGCGAGGTCCGGGTCACGGAAACCCAGGCTAGACGAAGCAGCATTTGCCTCATTTTCTGTTTCCGGCAGCCGGGCGCAAGACAGAGAAATCCCCAACAACACACAGCCGCACCGGCCAGAGGCCTTGGTGTAGCCGCGAATTGCGACCGCAACAGATTGCTCGACCGCCACACAGTTTTGAGCCACCGACCATTGCTCTGGCGGGGCTGTCCATCTATTCAGGATGATGCAGCGCCGGGCAAGGAGTTTGCCGGGATGGCGGTCTGTTGCTTGCTGTTGTGCAATGTCCTTCCCAAGACATGCCGTCCCCTCATACCAGTCAAGGACCATCCCGCGGCACGGGCAAGCCCGCGGCTGCATCGATCCCTCCCCGGATGCTCACACAAGAGGCCAACAAACTTCGTTCTCGTGGTGCAGCCGTTCCCAGAAGACGGCACTTCCGGGCCGCTCTGGTTGGCGCGCCTTCCGGCCCTGCGGTCACCGGTGGGCAAGGCACACAAGACACGGCACAGCTTCTTTCGATGCAGTGCCGGCGGTCTGCGCAGTGCCCGCGCGCTTGTCGAGACGACGACGCAGAAACCGGCTGATGAACGCGGGGAATCGATCCCACGGTCCCACGGTGGAGGTCCTCCTGCCGCAACGAGTCCTTGGTGTCCAACGGATCTCGCGTCCCAGCCAAACGGTGACGAACCCACCAACCCCATCGGCAAGCAGATCCCTGTGCACTGCAAAGCATGGGTCAAAGTGCATGGGTGGAATGGGCAAGGAAGAGTGCCAGTCATCTCCATAGCGTGCCAAGCCAACGAAGGCCTGCCCCTGTCCTCCTCCAGGGTTGCCTTCGACGCTATCCGCCGCACTCACTTCGTACCTTGTGCGATGTACTACCCGAACTAAGCTGCTGCGGAGTAGTGCTCCCTCAAGGATCGTCTGTGGACTTCCCTGAGAGCCGGCGAGCGGGAGCCTGTCACCGCTGTTTCATTGTTTCCCTTGAGGATAATTTTATTCCTGGTTTTTTTTTTTTTTCTCCCACGTCCCGCGCAAGGGTCCCCACAGCCATATGGATGATCCGGTGACCTCCACTCAGCCCTTCCCACACCGTTGGTCCGGCTTCCAGAGGATGGATCTGTGTCATCCCATGCCATGTTCGAGGTGGATCGCAGGGCTCTTTTCCAATGGGACATATACATGTACACCCACTCCCGCTTGTTTCGAATCCCACTGCTCCTCAAATACCCTCCTCCCCAGTCGTCCCTCCTCGCTCTTTGTGGCTCCCTTTGTCCCGAAGTACTTAACACCCAGTCTCCCACTTAAATATTGACATCACCTCAAGTGTTGGCTGGCTTGTGTGACTCTCGAAATCTCAACCACAAAGGGCTTCTCATTGTGTGTGGTGTTTCCCCAAAGCAACCCCGCCACCCACCAACCACAACGGCCTTTCTCACAGCCCAACAAAAGAACAAACAAGTTGATTGATCAGCAATACCCATCAGCCTCCCAGATTAACTCAGCACCGTTACTTAAACCCTCTTTGGGCATCAAGAGGCCCTCAAGTCCAGTCTGCAACTATGAGGGCTCTGAGGAATCCCCCAATGGCGGACATGGAGCGCCCCCCGTATCCTGCGAGACAACTTCTGATCCTTGGTAGGTCTGATAACAAGATCATGGTGGGCTCTGAGAACACAGCTAACACGACACAGCTCTCTGCCGGATCTGCGAACCCATCGCTTTCATGTCCATTTTCCCTTACATCTACCACATGGTCCAGGACTTCAACATCACCGACGATGAGAGCAAGATTTCTTTCTATGCCGGCATGGTTACCTCAGCCTTCACCTTTGCCGAATTCTCAACAAGCGTCTTTTGGGGGAGACTGAGTGACAAGATTGGCCGGAAGCCGGTCCTCCTCACAGGGATGGCGGGTACCGGGTTGAGTGTTCTCATCTTTGGCTTTGCGCCAAGCCTCCCGGTCGCCCTGTTCGCCCGCGCCCTCGGAGGGTTTCTAAACGGGTATGTTCCTCGTTGCGCTTCCGAGAGCCTGTTAAGCTGACAGTAATAGCAATATCGGGGTGCTTCAGACCACAGTCGGCGAGCTGGTCACTGTCAAGGAACATCAACGTGAGTTACCCTGTATGCAGACTTACAAGACGCAATCTGACGGGAATAACAGCACGTGCGTACGCGGTTATGCCGTTGGTTTGGTGCATCGGGTAAGTTGGGCTCTTCGCGCAGGAATGGCGAGCATGAATGGGCGAACTTGCTAACACCAGCAACAGTTCGATCGTCGGGCCCATGATTGGAGGCGCTCTTGCAGCCCCGGTCAAGAATTTTCCCTCGATCTTCGCGCCAGGGACCATCTGGGAACGCTTTCCGTATCTCCTTCCAAACCTCTTCAGTGCCATTTGCGTTATGGTCGGGGTCGTTATCGGCCTCTTATTCTTGGAGGAGACGCATGCCGAGAAGAAACATCGCCGAGACCCTGGGATCGAGCTGGGCAAATCCTTAATCTCTTGCCTGCCAAGATTCGGGAGCCAGCCAGCGAAGGATGCGGAGGAGCAGCCTCTCCTGGCGGAGAGGGAGGAGACATTGCCTAGGTATTTAACCAACGGGGCCTCGACGGGCCCATCGCCGACTTCGAATGCCTCGCTGCAGGAGCCTATGGACCTGGAAGAGGGCGGTGGCGCCCAGCCAGCAAAGGCAGATGCGAAATCGACAGGGAAGATCTTCACCAAGCCGGTGGTGACAATCATTGGTTCCTATGGTATCCTCGCATTGTAAGTTTTAAGACGACCCTATCAAGCCCCTAAACTAACATTTCCCAGCCACACCATGGTGTTCGATTCGCTGCTTCCGGTCTTCCTGAGCACAAGTGCCCCGGACCCGCGGGTGCCAACACACCTTCCCTTCAAGTTCGTGGACGGGTTCGGCTTCGACAGCAAGACGATCGGCATCGTCATCGCAGTGCAGGGGGCGTACTCGATGCTCTCGACGCACTTCTTATTCCCATCGATTACCGAAAAGCTGGGCCCACTGCGACTCTTCCGGCTCACGTCGATCATGTACCCGTTGCTCTACCTCGTCACGCCCTACATCGTCCTCCTCCCAGACACCCTCCGCATGGTCAGCGTCTACGCCATCGTCGTGTGGAAGTGTTCGTTCTCGACACTGGCGTATCCCAGCAACGCGATCCTCATCACCAACTCGGCCCCGACGACGCTCACCCTGGGCACGATCAACGGCGCGGCTGCCTCCACCGCCAGCCTGTGCCGCGCCCTGGGGCCGATCATTTCCGGGTTGTTATACACGATGGGCTTGGAAAGCGGCTACTCGGTCCTGCCGTGGTGGGTTACTAGTCTGGTCACCATTGGTGGCGCTTTCGTCGGCATGAGAATCACGGAGCCGAAGGGAAGGATGGACGAGAAGGACGACGCCGAGACAATTCCCGAATCCGAAGACCTTTGGGCCGCAGTGGACGAGAGGCGCGTCATCGAGGACTAAACACTCTCTCGATTCGGCATCTCATCCCTTTTTAAAATCGACGTACGGATCGTCACAGCCAGGCACCCTCGGGGGTTGCTCGACGCCGCCTGGCCTTGGATGGGCGGCGCTGCCTACGATACCGTTGAGGCCGTCGATGGCGTTTCTTCAGCTGGGTTTTCTTAAGGCGACACATTTTACGGGTTCATCATTACTGGATAGACGAGGGCTGCTTCGGTGATGGGGCAGCACGTGGAGCATACACATTTCTCCTTTTTTCCCGTCGAGGCGATGATGTTTTGGGTTAACGGCTTTTCCCTATTCCTAGTTCTCGGGTTGGGTCGCAATGGGTTTCTTGGGTTAGAGACATGGTTGCAGGAGAATGGGCGCCATTGCATCAGAGGCTGGCACCAAATGCATGCCTGTCTCTGGCGTTGTCAAGACGCTGGGCAGATATGCCTTTGGTGCCACGGCAGCGGATTGGGTTTTTCTGGGTTCTCTTTTGGGTCATTCTGGGTCTCTCTCACATCTCTGCAATATACCCCCGCCCCTTTACCTTCCCCCCTCCTCCTCATCTCATTTTTTGCTTTTCCCTTTTTCTCCCTTTGTTCTTTTCGTTCGTCTCTCGGTGGTCGAGGGAAGGTGAAGCGGGCATATCTTCATGGCGTGGCGAGCGGGTTTTCATGGGCACATTTGAGTTAGTGGCTTGTAATGCGGTGACTAGATAGATCGCGAATTGGCAAAACCTGGGTATTGATGGTGCACAAGCTCTCGTCTGATTTTTGCTCTGCTTGAAGTTTGGTGATGGTTGATGGTCGAGCACATGGTGACATCGCGGGCTCCACCGGCCTTACACCATCCAAACGGCGCCTGGCGCTGTGCTATCTCCCCGCTTATCAGACGGCACTGTCTCCCGCCTGGAGCATCCCTGCAATTCTGGCAGTTTGGGGGAGGTTTGGTGGGGTTTCCCAGCAGGCTGGAGCCAATGCTGGAGCACCGCTGGGGTGCCTGCGTCTGACGCCGTCCAATCTCAAGCCAAAGCTGGCCGCCGACCTCTCGGCAACCCTTTTTCCCACCCGCCTTCTTCCAGGTTGCGAAAGCGACAAACTCCCTCCGAGACACCGGCCGCACCGCTTCGCCTTCCGGTTCCCTAGCTCGACACCGCTCGACCCGCCCCCGTCCGCGTCGCCCCATGTGAAACCTCCCGACCTGTCTCAGTTGCCAGACTCGCAGACCACGTCGGCCCCGGCCATTGGAGTGAGACGGCGCACATCACGGACAGTGCCAACACCATTTGTTGAGGCCCAGACGTGCATACTTTGTACATACGGAGAGCCCACGATTTCTCCGATCTTGACGCGCGATCGATCGATTCTCGAGCATGGGCCCCACGCATCCGCAGCCACACCGAGCGAGACTGGAATAGGAGGGGTGTCTGGAAAATCAAAAGGGCAAACAGATTCGCTGCAAGCACTTCACACGGCCCCGCGCCTGAACCTCTGAAGGCGCGCCCTGCCCCCATCGTGCTGACCGCCGTGCCGTACGGCGCGAGCTTGTAGTGCGACCGACACGGGCACTTGACTCGCATCGGCCCGCACCGCGAACCACCGAATCACCGAAACACACGTCGACCCCCCTCCCTTTTTTCTGTCGCCCTTGACTTGTCTCAGACCGAGACCTGCTGCGAAACGATGCCGGCACCCGCACGCACCCCTCCGTCGCCGGACCTCCAGCCCTCCAAGCGCGTGCGCCAATCATCCCCCGACAGGAACAAGGACTCTCCGGCATCGCTGCTCTCCGTCGGAGCAACCCCCCCAGCGGGCGACCACATCCCCGACGGGCCGCTGGGCCATGGCGGGCCAGGCGGCGGCGGCGTCGGCAGCGCCCACGGCCATGGACATGGTTCTACAGGGAAGATCGGCCAGAGCAGCAGCTTCCGCAACGTCAGCGCGTGCAACCGCTGCCGCCTGCGCAAGAACCGCTGCGACCAGAAGCTGCCCAGCTGCGCCAGCTGCGAGAAGGCCTCCGTCGCCTGCGTCGGGTACGACCCCATCACCAAGAGAGAGATCCCGCGGAGTTACATTTTCTACCTCGAGAAGCGCGTCGAGCAGCTCGAGGGGCTGCTTTCAACCAACAACATCACTTTCCCGCCTGCGCAGAACCTCGATTACTGCTCCAAATCGGGCAATGGGCCAGGCAGTGTCCGGTCGCCCACCGAGGCGGCCCAGTCGGCGTGCTCGGAGGGGACGGATGGCCAAATTAGCAGTAGGAGAGAGAGTGCTGCTGGTGACGCCGGGGGCAGGTTACAGCGGATTGCCTCTAAGCCGGGCACTGCTAATAACCGCTACCTGGGGTCGACATCGGGCATCTCATTTGCGCGCGTAGTATTCGCGGCCGTTCAGTCGTCTGTCTCCGATCAGAGGTCCAACTCGGACAAGGGAGGCATACGACCTTACCGCCCTGGTTCTAACAATAATAACAACAACGGCGCTGCCAGCTCTGGGCAGGCTACTTCGATGAGGGATTCCTTCTTCGGCTTGCACACCAAGCCGACCATCCACCCAGCTACTTTCCCTGACAAGGAGCTCGGGCTGAAGTTGATAGCCCTGTACTTTGAGCACGCCAACCCCCAAATCCCGGTCCTGCACAAGGGCGACTTCATGGACATGTTTGAGCGCGCATACGCCGACGAGGGACGGGCGCGCGGGCCGCGCGAGTTGTACGTGCTCAACATGGTCTTTGCGATAGGCGCTGGCATCATCATCGGTGACTCCAAGGGGGAATTGCCACCCACCGAAATGGCTGGCATGGCAGGCCCTGGTTCGAGGCAGTGTCAGCCGGAGGAGTACCACGCGAGCGCCATTGTCCACCTCGAAGCGTGTCTCGGCAGTGCTGGTGGCCTGGAGGACTTGCAGGCGGTTTTGCTTCTGGCGAATTTTGCGCTGCTGAGGCCAGTGCCTCCTGGGTTGTGGTACATCATTGGTGTGGCGGTCAGGTTGGCAGTTGATCTGGGGCTGCACTATGAGGATGGAAAGGATGTCGACAGTGGCTTGAGTGATCTAGCGAACCCCCAGAGGGAAGCACTTCTGAAGGAAAAGGGGAGACGTGAATATGTCCGGGATATGAGGCGGCGGCTGTGGTGGTGCACCTACTCGTTTGACCGGCTGGTCAGTATCTGTGTTGGCAGACCATTTGGCATCTCAGACCAAGTCATCACGACCGAGTTCCCTTCGCTGCTGGAGGACTGCTACATTACGCCGGGTGGCTTTGTTCAGCCACCGCCCGAGATGCTGCGACCGACTTACAAGCTGGTGGGGAACCACTACTTCCGGCTCAGGCTCTTGCAGTCCGAGATCCTCCAGGTCTTGCAGTTCCGGCAGGCTCAGAGTGCCCGGGCCAGCGGACAAAATCGACAAAATCCCCATATGCATACCGAGCTCCCCTCGCCGTTCCTTTTAAAGTTCGACTGCTTCCGGTCGTGGAGGATCGATATCGACAGGAGGTTGTGGGAGTGGAAGAACTCGGCGCCGAAGAAGCAGGATACGGGCGTAGCTTTCTCGACCGATTTCCTCGACTTGAACTACTGGCAGGCCATCATCATGCTGTATCGACAGAGTCTGAGTGTTCCAACAGTCTTCGAGGGCGAGTATGACACCGCAAAGGAGGTCAACAGCCTTGCCATGTACAACGCAGAGCTCCGCGAGGACGAGGACCGCGTCTATCTCAAGGTTGCTGAGGCAGGCCAGAAGATTCTGCGGATATACCGCCAGCTTCATCTGGTTGGCTTGGTTAATCACACATACTTGACGACACACCATCTGTTTGTGGCGGGGATATCCTATCTCTATGCGATTTGGCATTCCCCCATCGTGAGGAGCCGGCTGGTATGAAACCGACTAACTGATCCGGCCACGTGTTGTTGCTAACGAGGTGACAGACCATGGACGAGGTGGACTTCACCATCCTCGCTGCGACATCCGTCTTCACCGACCTCATGGACAAGTGTCCGCCCGCCGAGGCGTGCCGAGACGCGTTCGACCGGACAGTCAAGGCCACCCTTAAGATGGTAAACGCATCTGGCGGTTTTGGCCAGCAGTACCATCCCCCGCAGGCCAGCACAGCATCCAGCTCGCGCAACAGCCTCGACCACAACCGGATGGACTGGAGCACAAGGAGCGACAGCGCCTCCATGTCCGGCAAACCCCCACACAGGCGGCACCACCACCACCCGCCCTCCATCGACCAATCCACCGTCACCTCAGAGGCCGCTTACTCCAACGCCGCCTCCGTGCTCTCCGCCTTCCAGAAGGGCGCCCAATACCGCATCCCTGGCACACCTTCCGTCAAGTCCGAACCAGACGGCTTCTCCCTTATGCGCAACCTCCCCGCACCGTCGCGGAGCAACGCCAGCTCCGTTACGGACATCAACAACCCTTTAACTCCCGACGGCACCGTTACGCTTGACCAACAAATGATGCCCTCCCCAAGAACATTACAAGAACAACAACAACAACGCCCGACACCACCTGCTCACCCCCAACAATTGAGCTCTCCCATGACTGAAATGGCCCCGCCGCCCCTCGCAACAGCAGCAACACCCACCGCCACATCGGGTGGCTTCCTCTCCCCCGGCCAGCAACACGCCCGACCAACCCAGCAACAGCAACAACAGCAACAACAGCAACAACAGCAACAACAGCAACAATATTCACCAGGTGCAATGTCGTTCAGCGAGCTGCAGGGGATGGAGTTCTTGCAGAGTCTGAATCCTAATAACAATAACAATAATGGTACTGGTGCCGGTGGCCCCGGTGCTGGCGGCACGGGGATAGATGGCGTCGACTTTAGTGGTCTGGCAGATACCCAGATGGACCTGGGGTTTGGATTGGGCTGGGAGGGACTTCATCATGACTTTAGTGATGGGCAGCAGCTGGACTTGTTTGATGGGTTTTTCTTTGGGGGTGGGGCGCAGGGGCAGGGAGGTGGGGGTGGTGCTGGGGAGGTGTGAGGGGGAGAGTTGATGGGTGAGGTGGTGGTAACTTGGATGGTAGAGATGGGATTCGGGTAATCAATGGCCAGGGCTGCGTGTGCGTCAAGGCATGGCGTCGAGGTTGTAGCTGGCAAGGGCGGCAAAGGACGGCATGGAACAGAAGGCCATTAGCCATGACATGCCGATTGGGATGGGATTCTTGTATATACACTTCTTTTGATTCCATCGTATGTACCAGATACCCTGGGGCAAGCGCGCTGTTTTTGAATTGACAGCCGCGGAGCGAGATATCTATCGGCTGTGCCTTTCCGTTGCCCTCAGGTGCGAGCACTTTTGTTGTCACCGTGGGCAAGTATGTTGGTCGTCTCCGGCACTTTTTCAAGAGAGGCTTGTACATGTACGTACATACATGCCTATTTACGTATCATCGACATTTAAACCATGACATTAAGGGAAACTCATTACCTACGAGCAGGCATGTCAAACAACAGTAAACACCAAACGTCGAGAAGACAAATATCAGAGAAAAAAGATCGTATTTTTTCCAATGCTTCATGCATCTATGGCAAAACTCATTCAAGGGGTATAATCCAACATCACCACCATATCTGTCCGCGCGCCTGCAAGCCTCCTTCATCTGGCCTGATCCAGCGCTCGCTACCGTTTTAAAAGCAAACTCCCAAACCCAAACCCTTTACCCAAGTCCTAAACCTTACTTCTGCCTTGTAATCTCATCATCACCACTCCCATTCCCGCCCGCGGCCACAATCACCGGCGCGGTCCTTTCCTCCGTAGTCGGCAGACCCTCCTCGCCGCTCTCGTGCCCCTCCTCCTCCATATCATAGTCCCCCGACAGCTCCTCCAGCGTCTTGCGCGCCGTCTCCGGAATCAAGGCAGTCGTGCCCACACCAAGCAACATGAACAGCGCGTAAATCTCCAGCACGTGGTCCATCCACGGGTTGGGGTTACCCGGCGTAGCACCACGCGTGCGCATGGGCGCGATGGCGCCCTGGCCGATGATGGAGCCGACCTTGCCCATGGCGGCAGAGATGCCGTGGGAGGTAGAGCGGTACCGCGTTGGGAAGCACTCGCCGGGCACAATGAAGGTGGTGGCGTTGGGGCCGAAGTTGAAGAAGAACTGGGCGAGGACGAAGATGGCGAGGAGGCCGTTGGGCGGGATGTGGAAGTAGGCGAAGCCCATGACCACGAAGAGGACGGTGAGGATCGTGAAGCCCATGTATTGGATGGGTTTGCGCCCGATGCGGTCGACGGTGAAGACGGTGACCCAGTAGCCTGGGACCGCGCCTGCGAGGACGATGATCATGTTACCGACGGCGGTGTTGTAGAGGATTTCGTAGGTGCTGGCGGCGCCCTTGGTGGAGTAGCCGATTACTTCGAGGATGATGGCGTTGTTGAGGGAGACGCCGTAGTAGGCGATGTCGAGGAAGCACCAGGAGAGGGCGGTACTGTGAAGGAGGGGGTGGTTAGACAAATGATTGATTAGGGGGGGGTGTTGGTGGGGGATGGCTTACCCAGCGATGAGCTTGAAGTTCTTGAGCTTGGCGTAATGGCGGAAGAAGTCGGACCAGGAAGCCTGGGGAACCTTCATCTCCTCGGTAGCCTTCTGCTGGGTGAGAGCGCGGGAGACCTCGTTGGGCTTGCCGCCGGCCTCACCCTTGAGGTAGGCCTCGGCGTCACCCTCGCCCTTCTCGACGTCAAGCTTAACGTCGAAGGTGTAGCGGGGAGTCTCGGGGATGGTCAGGCGGTAGTAGAGGGCAATGCATCCGGGCACAGCACCGAAGCCGATCAGCACACGCCACATCTTGTCGACGGCCTCAGCGCAACCGCCGGTGCAGGTTGCCAGGGTGGGAGCGACCTCCAGCGACTTCTTGAAGCCGAGGGTGAGGAAGAGCATGACGAAGGCAGCAGCAAGCTGGCCAAAGCCTTGCATGGCAAAGACGGCAGCCATCATTGCGCCTCTCCATTTTGTTGTGGCGAACTCGGATGTGATGATGCTCGAAAGGGGGTAGTCTCCGCCAATGCCCACTCCCTGTGATGGTCTCAAGTCAGTACGATGGTCGAATCCAAGGTCAAGATATTGGTTGACGTACCATGAGGACACGCCAGAAGATAATGACACCGATGATATCCATCGAGGGGGACGACGATGTCAGAGCCTGGGCAACGGTGGCGAAGATGATCATGATGAGCTCGAGGCCGTACATGCGCTTGCGGCCGACGATATCGGCCAGAGCGCCGAAGCCAAGCTGGCCGATGACGGTGCCGGCAGAGGTGGCAAGCTTGATGGCCGTGTCGGAGTTGGTGGGCATGTGACCAACACCGGGGTAGTAGACGATACCAAGCATCAGAGTGAGGAGGGAGACGGTGAAGATGTCGTAGGAGTCGGTGAAGAAGCCGACACCAGCGACGGTGACGGCGCGGACGTGATACCAACCAAACGGAGCCCTGTCGACCTCGGCGAGGGCAAGGCGCCTCCGTTCGTTGACATCCTTGATGTGAAGGAAATCGTTGTGGAAGTTGTGGTAGGCATTGTTGCCACCAGACGTCTTGTTGGCCACGGCCATGGCTGAATATGGTAGCCGGCTGTAAGCCGGTGTTGTGGGAGGTAAGGGATGTAGAGTGGATGGATGGGGGAGAAAGACTAAGGTCGAAGACTGGGTGGTAGAAAAGTCTAAACGAGACTGCTTAAGTCGAAGACTAGAGTGTGGTGGTAGAGTAGAGGTTGATGGAGGATACGGGTCGGTCAGAGAGAGGGAGCAGAGAGATGAGAATTTAAAGAGCTCTAGAGAGGCAGACAGCTGGGGGGTTGTTGGACGGGGGCATGCGGCTCAGAGGACTCGATGCCAAGTTCCCGGCGGTCACAACTTGCTCGCGTGCCCACGTTCTCAACAGTGACAGGTCCAGGCTGTGTGGGTTGTCGGGTATCCTCTTTTGCCAAGGGTGGGATGCATGCTTGGATGCGGCGCTGTGAGGACCAGCTCTCTGGCGTTTGCCCCCGTTGCCGCCATGCCCTTGTCTGGCCATCCCCCCCACCTCTGCCGGCCGTTCCCATTCTTGGGACCTGTTGAAACAGCAAACCTACGGCACGTGGGTGCATGCCGTGTGTGGGTTTCTCACCTCCATCGTACGAACATGTTCATCTCACGGAACACCCGGCAGCCAGCATTCCCATTCCAATGAGAGCTTGGGCATTATGACTCTCACAGCTTGATTCTCATTTTTATTTTCACATTATCCCAAAAAGGCTGTGTGTCGCGTGAGCTGAAAGCTTCCTTTCCTTGGCTCTTTGCTTGGGGTTGACGGAGGTTGTTTCTGCCCCGCCACCAAGGCTCGACATCGCCAAAGATGCAGCTCTTGGCTCTTGGCAAGCGTCAGAGATTTTGTCCAAGCCTGCGATCAGAGATCAGATCAGATCCAAGCGACGACAGCGTCGGCGGAGGCACAGCTTTCTCGCCACTGCCCTTGCAGCTTATCAGGCACCGTCCCCAACTTAGATCTCGGTCCCCGTCCCCCATCCTTTGAGACACTAACCGGGCAAGAGAAGAGTGAAGCCAGCCGAAGAGTGGACAACGGTGCTCGTCAGATGTCAGAGCCGGAGCAGAGCAGAGAGCAATGCCAGCCAATCGCGGCGCTGGAGCAGCACTGAGCAGTTCCAGATCTGGCAAGTCGCACGTTGTGCAGTTCTCAGGCTTGGCCAGGGTCCTGACCCGCAGAAGTGGAGACGGCATGCAGCCTGGGCAGTCTGGGCATCTGCCGAGAGCATGGGTCTTCCCCACGAATGATGGGAGCCAGACTCCCACGTTTTGATATTCTGCTCCGTGATTGGCCAGAATTGTCCCGTCGTCCTGTTTTCTTTTCTGGAGTTCTCCCACGCGACACCGCTCCCCGAGTCCAGACCCCGCGCTTTGATACGCTTTCGATAACATTGCTGCTCACGCGGCTTCGAGGCCACAAGCTGCACCAACTCCCTTTTCCTCCCGAGGTTGAGGATGAACTGGATAGCCAGAGAATGGGGCATCTTGGCAAGAGCTTGGCATATCGCGCTGGCAGCTCCTGGATCTCTCCACGCCAGGATCGGGTCCGAAGGACTTTCGGGACAAGAATTCAGGTTCCAATGGCAATCTTGCCAGCAAGACGCATGGATGAGCAGAGCATGTAGCTGGGCATTTGTAATTGGGCCGAAAGGGGACCAGCCAATCCGATGCTCTGACAGAGCCACGCGCTGCTCTGCGGATAACCTCTGTCCAAAGCTCTAACCAAAACCACCATGACAGAAACACGATTGCTTCACCGAACCTCTGATCCTCTCATCACCAACAATGCTATTGATGGGTATCATGATGTGATGCCTAGTGCTCCATTTGTTTCCAATGCCTGCTTGTGAACAAATCACCGTCCGAACACTCCCCATCCGGCTATCGCTTCGTCCGAGGTCCGGGGAAGGTGATAAGTGGTCGTCGAAAAGCAATGTCAAACATGACGTCGAGCTACCATGCTAAGCTTTAAGCCCTGCTCCTTGCCGATGCTTGTCCTTCTTGGCTGGCATGGCGTGCCGTCCCGCAGTCTCTTGGGTCTCTTGGCCGTCCAGAGAGGAAGGAAGGCACACGAGCTCTTGCCAGAACCATGATACCCTTGTGCCGGAGGCTAAGGCTGCGCTGCGAGTGACCGTGCGGTGGATTCTGCGATTCAGATTGACTCGGCCCTGTGGTCATCTTAAACCTCGACTATCCTGTCATCTTCGTCATCCTCCCCGGCCTCTTCCTCGGCTCCGGGCTCTGCTTCGTCTCTCATCAAGACCTGAACAAGCCGGTCGCAGGCCTCGCGGACTCCCTCATCATTGACCCGAAGGTGCGTCTCCCGGACGATGGGATAGACGTTGATACTCCTCAACACCTCCCGTCCCTCTCTTGTCGTCGTCAAGAGGGTCAGCGTCTCGACGTGCGTCTGGACGATGTTGGGGTCGGAATCCCGCTGCTTGTCAGGGGGCAGCAGCTGCAGGTCAGGCAGCATGTTCATCGTTTCTTCCACATCGTACTCCTCGCTGCCCATGATCGGGAGCAGGACGTAGGGGAGAATGTTGACCTTATCCTCATCCATGAAGGCGGGGTGGGTCGGAATATCGAAGGCCACATTCTTGATGGTGCTGGCCACACCCTTTCTCCTGATTTCGGACTTGTGCTCGGTGAAGACCTTGATCTTGTTCAGCGGCACCACGTTGTCGTAGCTCTGGGCGTTGATGAAGAACTGCCTTATCTCGTCGTGCTTTGAGAGATCGGCAAAGACGTAGGCGAGGTAGTCGAAGTCGGCGTTTTTGTTGTATGAGCCATCCGCGCCCTTGACGAAGAGATCGAGCAGCTGGTTGAGCACTAACTCATCGGTCTTCAGACCTTCGGGTGCGTCCTGCTTGCGAGTCACAATGCTATTCAGGCCGTCCCATTTCGCCATGTTGGCGAGGAGCATAGCTAAGAGGTTTGCATTGGGCTCGGCCGGATCCTATCGCCTTCGTCAGCCTGGGAACCTCAAATCGTAAGTTTGGAGGGCCTATAGCCGCAGTCCAGCCAACGCACATACCACCAAATTGCCCAGAAGAATGCCGAGAAACCTGTCGTCGGTGGCCACATTTTCGAGAATGGTTTGATCGGCTGTCAGGTTGACCAGAATGGTGAGGGCATGCTCTGCGATTTTCTGTACTGTCACTCAGCAAGAGGGTTCGTCGACGAGTTACAAGGGCATCTTACTGGGTGATCCCGAATCAAGAATTTGAGGTGCTTGATAGGGAGGAGGTCTTCGGTCTTGAAAATTGAAGGCTGAGCAGTCGAGTATGGTTCCAGGTTCTCAATAGCCAATTTGCGAATCTGGGGGTTCGGGTGGGCGATGAACCCCACGAGCTACGGACGTGTGTTAGCTATGTTGATGTAGATTTCGGTGTTTCCCTCAGGTAAAGCACCTCTTCGAGTTCTGTTGGCATGTTTAAATGCTTGATGTGATGGCGGCAATATGGTGATACAACACGACCAATTCAAGTGACGTGAGCTTTCACCACAAATTTCGACACTTGACCTGGCAGCTGCCACCCGCGACTGCCCTGGCCGAGGGGCAGCGCGGGGCAATCAACAATTTATTATCGATAAGCACCTTTTATCTTATCGCAGGAGATGATAACTATCCGGTCGATTGTATTTCCGCTAATGAACCAACTGGCCAATCAGCGCTGCAGCGCATCGCCAAGTTACCCCACGGTGGGAACTTTTTCCCCAAAGGTGCACGAAAAAATCCCAGGAACGAGAGCTGAAGCCCGAGCGGTCTGTTGCATTTCCCTGCATCCTCTTCGAGAACAAAAGACCTCCACGACGCCCGACACCGTCTACGAAAATGCCGAAAGCCACAGGAGCAGCCTCGTCTCACAAGAGGCGGCACAACCCCCTCGAAGATGACCTCCTCGCGACCGGAGTCCTCAAGAACAGGGAGGGGAGGCCCTCCAAGCGCGCCGACCGCAAGCAGGCCGAGGAGCAGTCCTTTGTCGATGCGAAATCCTCCCGCAAGATTCTGGCCATGAGCCGCGACCTCATCGACGAGGAGGAACTCCAACAAGACGACGGCAACCAGGATGTGTCCGCCCCATCAGCCTTCGCCTTCGATCCGTCCCGGGTGGAACGCGGCAGCGACGAGGATGAAGAAGAGTTTGCCAACGAGGAGGCCTGGGGCGACGAGGAGGAGGTTGTCGAGGAAATTGAGGTGGATGCCGCCGATCTTGAGACATTCAACCAGTTCATCACGCCCACCATGAACGACGACCCCTTATTGACACACGGCTGGGATCGGAGGCCGGGCGAGGGGGCTGAGGAACAAGGGCAAGGGACAAATCTGGCCGATTTGATTCTTGCTAAGATTGCCGAGAAGGAGGCTATGCAAGGCGCCCGGGTGGAGGACCACAACCCGATCGACGAGGACTTTGAGCTGTCGCCCAAGGTCGTTGAGGTCTTCACCAAGTACGTTTGGCATGGGCAACAGTCGACAAGGGGCGAGATGCTGACATGCTGTTAGGATTGGCCTCTTTCTTGCCCGGTACAAGTCAGGCCCGTTGCCTAAGCCCTTCAAGATCCTGCCGCAAATACCACACTGGGAGGATATCCTGCAAATCACACGGCCCGAGTCCTGGACTCCCAACGCTTGCTACGCTGCGACAAGGATTTTCGTGTCGGCCAAGCCGATGGTCGTCCAGAGGTTTATGGAGATGGTTATTCTGGAGCGGGTCCGCGAGGACATCTACGAGAACAAGAAGCTCAACGTCCATCTCTTCAACTGCCTGAAGCGGGGTCTTTACAAGCCCGCCGGCTTCTTCAAGGGCTTCCTCTTCCCCCTGGCTGGCTCTGGTAAGTCTGACATTCATGACTAAACGGGGTAGGACTGTGATAACTGATTTTGGCATAGGCACCTGCACACTGCGCGAGGCGCAAATCATATCTGCCGTCCTTGCTCGGGTATCGATTCCGGTCCTCCACTCCGCCGCAGCCATCAAGACGCTGTGCGATATTGCTGCAGAGCAGGCCTCGCAGCTGTCAGAGGCTGTCAGCGCCACCAACTACATGCTCAAAGTTCTGCTTGAGAAACGTTATGCCCTGCGTAGGTTAACCCCCGACATAACCCCATCACCTCATAAATTGTGCCGTCGAAGATCTAACACGAAATCTGACAGCATGGCAATGTGTTGACTCCCTCGTCTTCCATTTCCTCCGGTACGCGTCGGCCGCAGGCCACGGAGAACACGCTTCCAGGGCGCTGCCCGTCATCTTCCACCAGTGCATGTTGGTGTTTGCCCAGCGGTATCGCAACGATGGTAAGTCTTGCTGCTCCTATCAAATTCATCAATAGCAATGATACTTACACTCCTCTTTCTAGTCACCGAAGACCAACGTGAGGCCTTGTTGGACCTTCTTCTCAACCATGGCCACGCCCAGATTGCCCCTGAGATCAGGAGAGAGTTGCTTGCTGGGCGAGGGAGGGGTGTCCCCGTTGAGCAGCCTGGGCCAGCGTTTGACGGCGATGATACCATGTTGATGGATTGAAAGTGCCGAGAGTGGGAGAGTGTACCCGGGTAGGGTGCCGTTCAGGACGATCTGTCTAAAACTTTGCACAGGGTTTTTAGATCTCAGAGGCCGTATTTGGTGTTGTTGGAGTCTAGGGCATCATCCATGGGCTGGCTTATTTG
Source organism: Chloridium humicola (assembly GCA_027569505.1). Classification (NCBI taxonomy): domain Eukaryota; kingdom Fungi; phylum Ascomycota; class Sordariomycetes; order Chaetosphaeriales; family Chaetosphaeriaceae; genus Chloridium; species Chloridium humicola. Next base: position 753,728 of record JAPDFF010000003.1, read on the forward strand.
TCGGGCTTGATTGTTATGATTTGTCCACCAGGGGGTGGCTTTGATGATACTTTGATAAACACGATCACGTTCACATTCCACCCGTTGCCTGTGATACGAAGTTTTCCTGGGAAGGAGAGTGGCCAACAGCCGGAGAGAGCGAGGGCCAACCGCTGTTGGTTCTAGTCCTTGAGACATCTCAGCATTGTCTATCAGCCGATTTGGGAAGGGCAGAAGAGGGTGCTGGCAATGCGAAGGTTTCAAGGCTCTAGCTCATGGGAACTCATCCCCCATAGTCTCCAAGAAAGAGAATGTGTGAATGTTGCAGCGCACTCATGTTCCCCCCCCACTTCCATTCTCGATCTAAGGGTATGTATGATCTCTCCTTTTTCAAGACGCGCTCCTCATGTCAATGGAGTGACATGGCACTGGGCGCGGTCAAATGATTATGCCCCCCTTTTGCTGCAGGCACAGTACTTCACCTAGCGAACACAAAAGAAATCCAAGGTGTCTGTCTATGCGCTCCTTAAAACTTTTGATATCTTCCCAGCTAGGTAGTAGGGTACGATGCAGATGATGTGACTACGAGGTTGGACAGGATGGTATCTGAGGAGGCAAACTGACTCTGAGCGCCGCTACCCAAAGACAGGCCAGTAAAGATCCAACCCATACAGGAACTTTTTTGACATGCCACCAACGAATTGTTTGGGGGCAAGCGGGGGGGTTGAAAGTGACACAGGGAATGGGACAAACCGGCAAGAGGGGAATTGACAAGTTTGAAAGATGTGCAGAAGCCTGTTGTTGATGCATTCAGGGGCTCCAAACAATAGGAACAAAAGGAGCGGAAATATGGCCCGAGCTCCCCAGTTTTTCAGCCTTCTGAACAGAAGAGTGGGGCCATTGCTCCCTTCACCTCAGCAGTGCCTTGTCTCTAACAACCAAACACGTCCAACCTCGCGACAGCTGAACCAGCCTGCAGCCTGCCTTTCTCCTCAACACCGCCGAGTCAAGTACCAATCCGAGATCCACCAAATCCGCGCACCTCAAAAACGAAGCAGAGATGGCGTCGACCGAGGACCCGCTGCTGCTGGTGCGGCAATCGATCGCGGCGGGCAGCAAGATTGTGCCGACAACATCCGCCGACTCATCAGAAGAAGCGCCCCTCTCCCAGGCCACACATCTCGTCTTTAGCCAGCCAACCCGCATCGCCGTGCCCATCGACGCGCCGACGCGCTTCACATCAACAGAGGGCAAGGCCATCGACTTGCGCAGCATCTACTTTGCCTGGCTGAACCGCGACTACGCCATCCCCGAGTACAATGCCATCGCGACCAAGCTCAACGACGAGATGGCCGGCTCCGCCGCCGTGCACATGTTCGCTTTTGTCGAGCGTCTCGTGCTGTTTACCTTTCTGGAAGGCGCCAGCGAGGAGAGCGAGTTTATCAAGCCTCTGCCGGGCGCTAAGGATACCGTGACAGGGGCAGCGACGACAGGCGCCGCGCAGAAGGCTGCTCCAACTGCCGTGGGCCGCGCAGGCCGAGGCACGCTGGATCCGCGTCTGGCGCAGATCTACAATGGCGAGCGCCGCATGGGCGACAGGAATACCATCTTGAGGGGGATCAAGCCGACTGTGAGTCGCCAGAAGCACTTTTCTTCTGTGCTACACGCGCTAACCACTGCCCCGCATAGGACTTCTCCCACGTCCGCAAGCTCGCCGCCCCCTTCATGACGCGCAAACCTGGCGCGCCACCCCTCGCCGCTGGCGTCGGCGCGAGCGCCTCCCTGGCTATCAACCAGAAGCCCGCGCGCCGTCCCGACCCGATCATCCTTCTCTCCCCTTCAGCCTCAGCGCTCCTCCGCATGTCCAACGCCAAAGCCTTCCTCGAAGGCGGGCGCTACACCCCACCGGACCACAACTCCACCTCCACCATGCTCCACATCTCGCGCATCATCAAGGACATCGACCCGGTGCGGCCGATGCGCTTCATCCTGGTCGAAGGGCCGGAGCAGTTCAAGCCCGAGTACTGGAACCGCGTGGTGGCCGTCTTCACGACGGGTCAGGCCTGGCAGTTCAAGAACTACCGCTGGAGCAACCCCACCGAGCTGTTCAAGCACGTGCTCGGCGTCTATCTCGGCTGGCGCGGTGAACAGCCGCCCGAGGCCGTGCGCGTGTTTGGCCACAAGGTGCTCGCGTGCTCGGTCGAGAAGTGGCGCGACCCCGGGCAGCCTGGTGCTGAGACGAGCCGGTGGCGGGATAGGGAGGTGGTGGAGGCGATCTGGAAGGCGATCGAGGGGAATATGAGGGCGAAGGGGTGGCGGAAGGATGCGGCGCCGTCTTCGATTTGAGGATGGTGGGTTGGCTATGGTGATGATGAAAAGCAGCAGATTGTATTCTACTCGAGGCGGGCATCAGCTAGGCGTTTGGGTGGATGTTTTGGGCAAATTAGACAGGCGGGATTCTGGAGTCTGGGATACGGCCAGCCTGGCGGATATGATCATCTAATGGCCTTCTGAAAATGTTAAGTCACTTCCATTTTGTTCGCTGCACCAGTCACTTACTCGGATCCGGGTCGCCGCTCTGAGAAGCTGGTCTTGTATGTCAAGTTGCTTTGAAGAAATATGGGCAGTCTAACACAATCGTCTCGTTGGCGTCTGTTAAGAGGATGTTGTGGTAACTGCTTGAATCGCAGGAGCACAGGTTAGAGTCGTAATTCACCATATTCAGGACGAGAAACTGTTAATACCTCTTTAACCCTCGCTGACCACTGACGTTGAAAGCATCACTATCTTTAAATCGCCGCTTTGTTATCCATGACCTCGCGGTCTGTGTTTCTACTTGTAATCCGGCCGCCTCAGTCCATTCCAGTGAAGTAGGCATATCCCAAGCCCAGATTTTCACCCACCAACCCCAAGCTTCCCGGAACCTGAAAACCCAAACCTGAAAACCAAACTCGAAAGCCCAATTCAGACCTCCAACCCCGTGCCTACCCTCCCAACCAGACCCCAATCCACACCCATAAGCCCTTCAATCCCAACAAAGCACAACCCCCGCAACAAACACCACCAGCGCAATAAAAAAACCCGTCTCCTCACCCCCCCTTCTCCCTCCCCTCCTCCTCCTCGCCCTCGCCCTCCTACCGTCCCGCCCGTCCTCATCCCAGTACTCCCGGCCCCGGCCCGGATAACCACCACCCCCCTCCTCCTGCTCCTCCTCCCAACCATAACCATTGCTGCGCCGCCCACGCCGCTTGTGCGTGTGCTTGTGCTCGTGGACATGCCCGTCCGGGTAGACGGTGTACTCCTCCACTCCGCTGCTGCTGCTGGCGCCGGTGTCGGAGGCGGGAAAGTGTGGGCGGGGGATGAGGGCTCTGCTTCTTTTGCTGCTGCTTCGGTCTAAGATCGGGGAGGTGTTGGGGGTGTGATGGGAGTAGGAGCAGGAGTGGCTTGTTGATGAGGAGGAGGTTGACGCTGGTGGGGATGAGAGCGGCGGGGACGGGGGCCGGCGGGGGTCGGAGTGAGGGTGGAGCCTGGAGCGGGAAGGGTGCTGGGGCCGGGGCCGGGGCCGGGGCCGGCCCGGATGGGAGGGGTGTCGGGGATCGTGGTGGGGTTCGGAGCGGGGGGTAGGCCAGGGGAAGCGGGGTTGAGCTGAGGATGGTTCGGGCATGTTTGCGGATTTTGGTTTGGAATTTGATATCGGTGGCACACTGAAGCTTCCCCGCGTTCGTCTGTTTCAGATTGGGATCCAGGCGTTCGGTAGTCACTTGGCAAAGCGGCAAAGGATGGGGGGCGAAGAAGCAGCACGCAGGCTTCGGCGTTCGGTGTTTAGTGACGGGGGTGAAAGGGCGAAGGGGGTTGGGTTGTTGTCGCGCTGCTGCCTCCCTGCGGCGTGCATTTTGCCTCAGATGACGAGGTTCTGATCGGCAGAAGGCCTCGCCTGTGGCCGGTTGTGCCAGGGCTTCGTCACACCCACGCTTTTCTGCCTGCCGTGGCCGTGGCTGACGAAACCCAACAGACGGGCAGAACGCTTCCCCCGCTCCAGTTGTTGCGGGGGGAGCAAAGGGCCATTGACCCCCTTGTTGAAGCCTGCATGAGATTTTGTCATGTGGCATGTACCAGGTACCTTAGGAAAAGCACATATTTGTCAGGCAAAAGGAGCGGCTGCGGGGAGTTTGCCTGGCGGACTGCTCTGCTCAGGAACTTTGACTCCTAATGGTGCAGTTGGCAAGCCACCGTCTCCGGATCGCGCCCCGCCGGCATTGGGGGTTGCAGGGACAAAGTGGTCGGGGGGAAACTTCCCAGTTGGTTCTTTCGACGTGGACATGGACAGAGTGCTGCGTTGACAAGTCCCCGCAGACTCAAACAGCAAAAGAGGCAACTTCTGCGTCCCCGTGGCTGGCGGAACGGCATGAGAGTGGCCGCGGCAAGCCGGAGTGCCACGCGAGCGGCAAGAAGCGGGGCGAGAGTTCCGGCTATCGACAGCGAGGCTGGGCAGGGGCACCGATCTGGACTCTTTCAAGAAGCAAGGGGGGCTTTGGGAACATCCGCACAGTGTCCGCTGTCGCCAGTTAGAAGAGGGAGCAACGGCATGCTGGGGCGGCGATGGCCCTGCCCACTAGCCACTCCGCACTCCGACCCGATGACTCGGGGCTGGGTGGCGGTGCCGTCTCCACAACAGGAACCGACGCTGCGGAGAAACCGGGAACTGGGAAGCCAGGAACGGGAGGTTGAGCCCAACGGCGAACACTCGGCATCGGGCAGTGACACCGGGGTCTACCCGTTTGGTCTAGGCCCACGGTTCTTCTCGATGGGAAGCCATCGATGACAGGTAAGTTGACACGACCGAAGCACACAATGTGTCTTGTTGTATCTCGTACAAGACGCAGGTAACCGTCGTCCGAGCACGTGGCGAAGTGATGATTGTGCAACAAACTCGCGGCTCACGGCATCGAGTCCCCCTGATTCTGGCCGGGTTGCACAATGTGGTCGGCTCCGCCGCGTCTGGTCGGTGCGGCTGGGGGTTCGGCGTCCCTGGCACAGAAGAGATGCTGTGTCGTCCGAAGAAGTGATTCAAGGGGCCAGGATGTCCACAGTTAGGTCCGCTCCGGAGACCGTCTCCGGGCCGTCCTGCTGGGTCTTGGTCTCTGACATGATGCCGTGACGGTCCGTGGGCAGGTACCCGATGAATCGCTTCCAAGTCGCGGTACATACGCAATGCCCTGCCCGATGATGCGCTCCGTATCCGGTGCGACGGCTAGATGAGCCATGCTCAACCTCGAACCACACAAGCGCGTCCTGATTAGACTTGGTCGCACCGAGGCTGGTGTGGTTCAACGGCCAACAGTGGCAAAACGGGGAAGGACTGGGACTCCCCAAGGGTGTTCGTCCCGTGACTGGCTCATGGTTCGCTGCTTATCTCGCAGAAATGGGATCAGCGGTATCAGAACAGGAAACGGCCGATATCCTTCTCGGCGGGAACAGGAGTGGGTTCCAGGAAAACCTCCTTCCAGAAGTCTTCTAGAAGGCCGGAGCTTGCGGGGTCTCATTCAGTGGGAGGGCCACTCGGTGGAAACCCTTCCCATCCCTTCCGAGGGGTCCTCTCTGAGCCTCTCCCCATCCGGCGATTGCTGACCTCACAGGTTCATCGCATTTGGGTAGAAATCAGCGGTGTGTGGCGCGAGAGCAGCAGTCCAGGCGGATCTCGACATGGCCCGTCATTTCCGTTTGGCCGCTGGTGCTGTGTGTGCGATGGGGCCGTCGTACTTTGGGCTGGTCCGACATGGGCACAATGGGCAGAGCATCTTGTCATGCCGAGCGTTCCACCAATTTGGGCTCTTTGGGCTCTCTGGGTGTTGTCTTTGCTCGTCCATCCTTGTTGCCCTCCGTTTTGCAGCAAGGCGGTCCTGCGTATCGGGCGAAAAGGGTGTGGTTTCGTAATGTACATAGCTGGCGCAAGGGTGCTCCCGGTTGCCATGCCATGTGGCTGCTCGCGGCCGACCCGTGGGATGCCGCAGGAGGGAGGAATCTTGGAAGCACGGCAACTTGCAAGATTGCGCGAGTCGGCGGGGGCTCGCTCGTGTATTCTGGAAGCTGACTGGGCCGCTGGCTCAGGCATTGACGCGAACCCAGTGTTAGCGGGTTGTTGTCTTGGCCATTCGTCCGACAAAGGCCACATGCAGCAGCACTCCCGTCCGCGGAGACAGGGGCCTTTTCAGATCTCAACCGTTGTGGCAGCTGGAAATGGCCGAAGAGGGTGTGCTGGGGTTGTTTGGGGAGCCAAGCCGTCGTTTCATATCTTGCGAGCTATAACCACCACATACCAGAATCAAACGGCATGAAAAAGAAAAAGAAGAAAAAAAAATAATAAACCCAATGGCAAAGGCTGTCTGAGCAAGACAGAGTGGCCGTCAGGGTCCTTTTTCTGCATCGCCTGGCCAATTCGTGCGCAGCCCCTGGTCAATTTCTGGGGTTTTGTGTTCTGGGGAGGGGAGGGGCATTTCGTGCAACCTGTGGCTGCTGCTCACCACGTGGCCTTCCCCACCCCGCCCAACCTGAAGCTTGTTCTTGTTCTGCTTCCTTCTCGCTCATCAGTCTCACGTGGCGGCAAGCCCGCTTGCAGGAGTCGCAGGTACCGGTACCGAGCACACCCACCAACCCCAGCCTCTCATCAGCGCTTTCACCTTTCTGGCTCTAGCTTCGCTCCAAGGCCCCGTTGCATCATTTCGCCTTTCGGCTCCCATTCCCTGGATAAGATCCTCCGCCCTTTGGTCTCTCCCCGCGCTCGGCCTGGGGCCGGTCCGGGCCCGGCGACGTCGGCGAGGAAGCGAGAAAGCCAGTCTTTGCGTCTGCAGGTCATCTGGCGGACCATGGATGGCGGCAATAACCGATGGCTCCTCTGATAGACCGCAGTAGCGGCTCCAAAGCAGCCCCAACTACCCACAACGTCTCTTCAGCCTCACGGTAGCCTCAACCCGAACCCAGAGCTGGGGAGCCCGTGTAATTTCTTACGAATTATATTACTCGCTTTGTGTGCTCTTGATGAGACAGATTCAGCAAAGATCGTCTTGGCCGTCCTTTCCAGATGCCCACACTGGACCCCGAGATGAGGAGCCCGACACCACAGAGCGCGATACGGAGTGTGTCATCGCTTTCGTCCGTGGTGGGTGCCTACAGAGGCGATCCTGCAGGTCTCCTCTCGAAAACGCTGGTCCCGGCCGTTGGGGAATGGGGACAGACACATGTCACAGCATCACTCTCCTCTCCTGCCGTGGGAAAAGGGAGAGAACCGTTGGTCTGAGGTCGTCTTTGCTTCAACGGCGGTGACCCTGCAACACACTCCATGCCACAGCTCAGGATTTGTCTCGTCTGAAAACCAGCAGCGCGGCTGATTTCCAATTCGAGCCCAACCAGCGGGCTGAAACCGCAGATGTCAAGCACCCAGGATCTCACAAACATCATCATCAAGCCCGCCCATGCACCGCCTGTTTCGGTTGCGACTTGTCAGACCCTACCCCATGGTTGGGGTCAAACATCCCAGCGCCATAATCTTAAGCTTATCAATTCGCTCCACACGGTCGTTTCCAGGGCTCCATTCCAGAAACTTCATGATGAAGGCTGAAGCCGATCATCGGACGGGCAGTTGCAAGCTTTACGGGAATAAGCATGGCCAGAGGTTTAAACTTGCGCATGGATGTCATCCTGGTTGCCAAACGGCCGGCTTGTGAGACACGAGGCGTCCAACGGACGAAGGTCAAGGTTATCGCCAACTTCCTTCCACACAATCTGAGTACCGAGCTGCTGATCAAGACGCTGCCCAACAGAGGAGGCGGTGAGCGGCAGGTGGTGGGCAGAATGGAGACAAACCGGGAACCCCGCCCAGCAAGAGTCAAGGAGTCTCCTGAATCAGCCATGACATGAGCCATGCCGTCTGCATCTGTGGGTCTCGGCAGGCCGGAGCATTACGAGATCCATTGGCTTGAAGCAAGCCGGCCATTCCACACCCAAAACCACGGCGTCCTCTGACAGGCTCAGACAGCTCGCAGAGGGTGGACAATGCAGTGTGGCTGCAGGGGCCACCCATTCAAGGCGGGCGAGACCTCGTGGGCAAGATCCCTGAAGCCACGCGCGGATCGGGCTGCTCAATTTTGTTTGTTACTTTTTCTGTGAAGGATCGGATGTGAAGGGGAGAGAGAAGAAAAAAATTCACCAATCGTCACAATTCCCACTGTCTTCGGCCGTTCCACCCAAGGCTAGAACATGGAATTCTCAGATGGTGGCTGACCGCCTTTCCTTCTGCTGCCGTCGCCTTGTTGAAGAAGAATTCGGAGGACGGCTGACGAAGACGGGAAGTTTTCTGTATCCGCTGTCGGTTGCTGGACAACAGAGAGCTCTTTTCCAGCTCGGAGCTTCCTGGTCAAATGGATGCCTAAGCAGACATTTCGTTTCTGGAGCTCTCAGCTCTCGTCATGGCCTCCACATGGCGAGCTTCTGCTGAGCATCAAGCACAGGGAAGCCTTGTGTGAGGCTTGCAAACCTTCCAACCTTGGGCTCAACACCTCGGTGAGACCTTGGCCCTTGTCGTCAAGAGCTCACGAAGCGGGTCGGAGTATCCGCTATTAACTCCGGCTGAAGCTGGCACTGAAATGAAACAACAGCCGCAGCCCGTAATAAATAACATGCTGACAACAGGAATGGAGATGTTGGAGCTCACCAGTTTGGTGAAATTGTTGACCGCTCTGGATGGCGCTTTGCCCAATTTTCCCCCATCCATCATTTCATGATTTTCAGCAAAAACGAGCAGCAGCAGCTCGAGAAGAAGCGGAGAAGGGTGCTGGAGCCTGGAGGGCCTTTGTGAGCTGGTGGAACCACCACTGGCGCCATGGATGCGGAGCTGGAGGGGTTCGATGCACTGGCGGTCTGCAGGACAGAGGAGGGAGGGGCCACTGTCTGTCTCTTTCCGGGAGACAAACTTTGCCCAGCTAAAACAGAGGCAAGACACCAACTCTTCAATTACGGAGTATCGTAATTGTTTTCTTCAATTTGCCCTCGGCCACTCTGTCTGCAATCAGCCGAACCTAACAGAACAGAACAATTTCAGAAGGGGCGCGCTGGGCATCAGACGGCAAGCAGCAGCATCCCAGCAGGCAGGGCTCCACTGCGCGATCCACGTCCTGGCCCATCAGAATCGCTGAGGTACCTGTACCTGTACCCTTGGGGACCCACCCCAGAACCCGTCTCCACCACCACGCTGCCCCCTGGCACCCCAGCACCCCTGCTGGTGCTCCTCCTGGCTGCACAGTTCATTGTCTCCTCCCCTCGCAGCCACTCCACGTTTTTGCTCGCTCTCTGCCGGCGTCCCTCTTTTATTTGAACCGAACCTGCCCAGTCCCGGCACCCGCCCACCACGCACCACACAATATCCCCCCTCCCCTACCCCCCGATTCCCATAATATCCCGCTGCCTCCCCCCCCCCCCCAATTTTTTTGGTTCCTGCTGTTAGATGGCCGCGACGTCCAATTCTCGCCCATCACCAATCCCCGAAATAATAGCCCCCAGCCCGCTCTCTGTCCGCGACCGCACTACCGCCTTCGACCGCAGCCGATCCCCCTCGACGACTCCCTCCTCACCCTTGGCTGCCTCTCGCACCGAAAGCCCCTCCGTTGCTGGGCCCACCTCTGCTCCCCGCTCGCATCACCTGAGCCATCCGTCCATCAGCTCGCAGCGGTCTTCTGGCTTTCTTGCCTTCTTCGACAGGACCCTCGCCGGCATCACCGAGCCCAGAATCCGCCCGCGCCAGTCGCTCAGTCGCCTCTCTACCGGCCCCGACTCGTTCACCACCGCTCAATCGAGCCCAGACAAGGCCCTCCGCGGCGCAAGGCCAACCTCCAACTACGCTGCTCCGCTGGGGTTGTCACCTCCCATCGACAGGCAGCCGAGCCCAGCCCTCGTGCTCGGCGATCCCCCTTCGCAGCCATACAGCGAGACCGACCCCACGCTTCCCGAGCCGACACGTATCCCTCGTCTCGACAACAAGATGCACCAAACATCATCGCGGCTATTGCGCATGACGGACGATGACCGTCCGTTCACAAGAGTAAGTGCTGGCTATGGCTGCTGTACCGTTCCGCAGCTAACAGGAAACCCAGGATTTTAAGGACCTCTTCTCGACGCTCATCGTCAGTCTGCTACCGCTCTCCTCACATCGTGTGCGGTTGACCAAGGTGGAGCACACCTTCCTTTCCGAAGATGCCATCAACAACCTCGGCTCCCTCAAATTCTCCCAGTCAAACCGGATGCCCGATCCCAAGGACCCATCAAGGATTGTGACCACCACGACAACCACCACCTTCTCCATGGCTAAGGATATGGCCCGGTCTATCTGCCAGCGCTTCCTCGAGGCGCGCTTCATCGAGTCGGCCGACGGGAAATACCAGCAGGTTTACACCATGAAGGGGTCGGTTTGGAAGCTGACCCCCAAGGGCCTCTGCGTCTTGGACCGCTTTTGCGCCAGGAACGGCATTCAGCAGAAGCACGTTGCCGATCTTCTTGGCAACTCCATCTCCCAGCTGGTGATTCTGGAGCGGGACGCCCAGACGGACAAGCTGCTTACGGACCGCGGCACGATCGAGGTCATCTTCAGGAGATTGATCGGCACCAATGGTCCCAACGTCAAGTCGAGCGTGAGCTCCGCCGATTCGGACTCCCTGAGCGACTACCGCGATGGCCTCACCGGCGTTAAGATGGCCGCTGAGCGCAAAGTCGGCGGCAAGACCTTCAAGGATACCTTTACCGGGAAGGCCGCGACTGACTGGTTGATGGACTGCTGCACCACTGTCGACCGGAGGGAGACGATGGAGATGGCCGCGCTCTTCGTGGAGTATGAGCTCATGGACGCCGTGCAGCAAGACCGCTCCCACATGGCCCAGTTCCCCGTACACAGCCTCTTCCAGCCCACAAAGCACGCCGTTTACCAAATAACGACGAGGGGGCGGGATCTCCTCAACGGTTCCCTGACAAGAGGGCGTGCGTCGGAGAGCGAGGTGATGACAGTGTCTCGTGCAGGCGCGATTCCCCGCGACTCGAACACACAGCGCCTGGACAAGATCCTCAACGACCCTCCCCTGCGCCTGCTCTTCCGCGAGAACCTCCGCGAAACTCACTGCGAGGAGAACCTCTCCTTTTACTTCGATGTTGATGATTTCGTACGGCAGTGCAGACAGGCAATTCGTGGTACCCAAAAGGGCCAGAGCACCGCCGCCTCGTTGGACGCGATTAAGGAGATCATGGCCCAGGCGTACGGCATCTACAACGCCTTCCTGGCCCCTGGCTCTCCCTGCGAGCTGAACATCGACCACCAGCTGCGCAACAACCTCGCGACCCGCATGACGAAGGCCGTGGGACAGGATGTCGCCATGATCGACACGCTTCACGAGGTCACTGCTCTGTTCGAGGACGCGCAGAACGCCGTTTTCAAGTTGATGGCCAGCGTAAGTTGCACTCCCGCACTTATCTATTTTTGTTGTCCAATGCTAACCCGCCACAGGACTCTGTCCCCAAGTTCTTGCGCAGCCCGAAGTATGAGCACACCCTCAAGAACTATGACTTCGACACCGTCGGCCCGACCCACCCCCAGCCTCGCATCCCCGAGCGCAGCCAGAGCAGGTCGAACCGTAACTGACTGGCGAGGATGCCCTCCTGGAGACGGATGCGATTGAGCCGATCTTATGAGATGGTTCCATAGGAGGGCAACAACCATCCTTTTTTTATCACCAAAAGTCCGCTTTTCCTACCTCTCTGCTGTCCTCGGGGCCGGCGTGCATGGCTTTTCTTTGTGTGCTGCATGGGGGTGATGCACTCGAATGCTCCCCTCCCGCGTTATATTCCCCTGATGTTTTGCGGTCTTTTTTTTTTTCTTTTTTTTTTTCTTTTTTTTTCGATTTTTACTCATGTGCTTCTCTTATGTCGATGTGTCGATATCACGGCGTTACCGGGGACGGGAGGTGATGGCATAGATGGGAGAGCAGATCATTGGCATACACGCACACACACATGGTACCCATTCTTTCCTTTTCTTGTCTGTCATGTCATTGGCGGGGGAATTGCGGTGGTGATTGGCAGCGGCGGCTTTTTATGCCGCATCTCGAAAGGGGGGAGGCGTTTTGTGTTGTACCAGCAAAGAGAGGGGAGGGCGATGAAAGAATCTGAGAGGTTTTGGAGCCGAGTCAATACGTTTCATGGATTGGGGCGTTGGAAGTGCCGGATGTGTTGTTTGGTCGTCTGGAGGGATGGAGATGCTGCTCAGGAAATGGGAAAATGAAAGGAGGCGTGGAGAGGTTGGTTGATGATCTCCGCCAGATCATAGCGCTTAGCTATCCATGAGAATAACGAAGAGACAAAAGATTCGATGCATCCATCGCATTGGCCAGTTGCCTGGTCTTGACAATGCTGCTATCGCCCAATTTTGAAGGTAATGTCTGTGTGTTGGAAATGTAGATGGGGTCCATCATCAAATATGGGCATCAGACAACACCCACCTCTAAAACAAGATCAAACCGCCCATCTGGGCAAATACCGTTTCTTCTAATCTGGGTCCATCCTCCGTTTTTCTGCTACTTGTTATCACAATCAAGCGTTCCTCAGAAAGTCAACTTCTCTGTTTGACTTTGCCCTTCCTCCCTCCTAGCAGAAGCGGCACAATCTAAGACCGCGATGGTACATATCACACACGCACAGGAAGCCATGAGAACCCTTAAAGAGAACCAGCCATTTATAAGTGTCTATCCAGGGTATCAAATGTAATCACAAAAAAAAAAATTCTACCAGACGAGCCACTCAACTAACCTCTTGCGCCCCCGATCACCGATAGAACAATCCCTCCTCAAAACCCCCATCAGCCATCCCACCAACCTTCCCCACCACCACCCCCCTCGGCATCAACGCAGCAGGCACCAAGCTCAAGCTGGCACTCACAGGCCGCACCTTGACCATCCCGACACCTACCACCTCTTTGGCATTGTCGTCGTAAGGGCTCATCTGCGGATAATCCGGATGCTGCTGCCCCTCACTCTTACTCCGGCCCCGCGCCGCCTGTTTGACAGCCGCGCCGTGGAGCTCGTAGGTGGCCTTGCTCTGCGCGGCGGCAGCAGCAGCCGTAGGCCCGCCGCGGCCGCCGCCGAGGGCGAGCCAGAGGGCGTCGTGGGAGAGGGCGTTGTTGGCGGTTGGGGTGGGGGTGTGTTGGGGTGTGGATGATGATGATGATGATGCTGCTGCTGCTGGGCCTTTGTACGGTGTGTACCGCTTGGAGGTGTCGGTGGCGACTGGGTTTAGGGGCGGGGTGAGGGTGTAGGTGAAGGATTGGCTTTGTGGTCGCGCTGGTTGGGGAGGGGTGGAGGTGTTGAGTGGCCAGTTGGGTTGGTGCTGGCGGAGGAAGGGGGTTTGGGGTTCGTGAGGCTCTGAGGGAGTAGAGAGAGGTTTCCGGGCCGCTACTGGTTCTAGGGTTGTGAGGGCTTGCCCGACTTGGGTGGTCTGCTTGGGCGGGCTCTTGTCTGAGGGGTTTGGGCTGGTCGTGAGGCTGCTTGAAGGGGTTGATGGTGACGGCCATGATGGTGTGCTCTGAACACTGTAGCATGACGGAGAGGACGAGGTGCTGGTGACGGAAGAAGCTGCCGAGGAGGGCCGACTTGGGGTGGTGGACACGGATGAGTGGGAGTACCGTTGGCTGGGCAAGCTATCTATGCCGCTTCCTCCGACCGCGAGGTTGCTCGGCTCGAAGGCAATGGTGCTGCTGCTGCTGATCCTCTTCGACGCACTGGCGATCTGGGCTTTGATCTTCAACCGGTCCACCAGAGCAGCATGAGACTTCTTGAGAGTCTTCTTCACGAAGCTCGCCATGATTACGTTGCAACGCAAATCGACATCTTCTTGAAGATAGAGCCCAGTGGGAGGATCCCGTAGACAACCCTCAACTGGCACTGCAGCCTCTCCTGGAAGAGCGCCGCCGACGGTCCATTTATCACGGATGGCTAATCGACCTGTCAACTTTTGCTCGACCATGTCTCTTGGAACCTGGAGAAGATGTACTTACTTACACCGGCTGGTGCATAGCAATGTGTCTTCAGACCGTTTGGTAAATCGTAGAAGGCGCAGGTGTAGGTGATGTCCCCAGATACTTTGGGAAGATATGAGATCTTGTCGGTTAGGGAATACCACTGGCAGGTTTGCTCGTCTGGTTGTGCGTGGCGTGGGGTCGGGATCGGATGGCGCTCCTTGACAAGGGGGTTCAGGTCGATCATGTCCTCGTAGTCATGCAGGAAGTCCAAGACAATCTGCCGTGTCACGCCCGCTGGGAGCGGGGTGACGGTGGTGAACTGAACGCGCTTCGACATTGTTCGGTTCTATGTAAGTGACAATTCGGGAAGTACTTGCTGCGAATGAGCCAAGACAGGATAACAATCGCTGTGGAACACAATGCAAGACGAATGGGGAGAAAGACACTTGCAGACTCGCCAACAAGGCAGCCTGTATATACAACATAATCCTATTGTTTCCCCGGCCCGATCAGCAATATCCTCGCCGCCGCGCCCAGAGGCTGTACCGGATCCGTGTGCATGCGGGATTGTTGGGTGTGGCGCATGCCTCTTTTCTTGGTAATGATGCGACGCAGACACGTGGGCGGGCAAGGCAGTGCACCTGAAAATAGGACCCCTGCACCAACGAAGCTGGGAAATCGATCCAGGGGGCTGGATCTGAGAGCAAGGGGGCTAACCTGATCGAGAATACAACCGTTAACGCCGTCGTCTTGTTGGTTGTCGGTGGCAGCAGGATTCTGCAAGTTCTTGGTACAGCCGCACGTGGGGTTTTCAAGACCTGGCGTTGCTCTGGGTGACAGAAGCCTGCAGGATTCGGGAGCTACCTACTTGCAGCTGCACGCCGGGTTGGTCCGTGGTGGTCTGGGGTCAAATCTCCCTGCACCACCGCGCGAGCACCGCGTTCAACTTGACCGCTGCCGGGATCTCCTCCAGAGCAACATCCAGCTTCCACATTTTGGCGTCCAATCCCCCCAGGCCGGCTGTGCCCCTGCCGCCTGCCGCCGCCGGGACGAGCAGGCCAAGGGCGGCCAGGCGCTCCCAGGCAATCCCAGCCGTGCCGCGGCCCCAGACCCGCGCTCCGCCACCGAGCGCGAGCATCCCGGAACTCGCTGACTGTACGCGTTGCTTCCCCATCAGCGAGGTGTACTCGTCGTAGGCCATGGCGAAGTTGACCGTGTCGGTGTGCGCCACAATGTCTAGCCGCGCGGCCGCGATCAGCATTGAGAGGTCCAGGTCCGAGAGCGATCCGAGGAGGTGCAGCGTAGAATCTGGTGGCTCAAGCGAGACGTTGGTTCCTGAGTTGGCAGGTATTTGGAGGGACGGAACCTCGGGAGAAAGCGTTGCCAGGGGCAAGGTGCAGCTAGTCAGAAATGCGGGCACAGACTTTGTGCTGTAAAAGTGCGATTCGAGGTGGTCCTTGAAGGCCTGCGTTTTGTAGAGGGACTGCGGACAGGGTCAGCGGAGTGAGGTAAGCAGTGGACTGTTCTGGTCAAATCTCACCTCGACGTTCTCGTTCCACCAGGCCCAGAAATCCTGGTGGCCCTCCAACTTGGGATCAATACCCTCTGCCACCATGTCGTCGTCATCCACAGTGAGCCCCTGTCTGCAGAGATCCCAGTACGCCGGCAGGCTTTTCGGCAAGGAGAGGTAGACATATCGGTGGCTAAACCGACTCTTGACTCTCTTCTCCAGGCTCTCGACAACGTCAATTCTTGTCGTCAGCCCGAGCACCGCAATTGGGGCCTTCCTGGCCTGTGCGATGTCAAAGAGGTTGTACAGAAGGGTCTGCCGAGCATGCGTGGCAAACAGGTCGAACTCGTCAATGATGAAGACAATGGAGCTGGACGTTACTCCCTCATGCATCTCGGCAATTTCGGAAGGATGCGATAACAAGGCGAGCAGAGAGGCCATGGTATCGGCGTAGTTGGTCGTCTACTTCTGTCAGTGATTTGTGCTGCTGTCCGATGGCTTTGGAAAGCTTACCTTGTTGACGAGCTCATCTTCGACCTCCATCTCCTTGCCCAGCTGCCGCCATATTTCCCGCAGCGCCAGTTTGTCGTCAGTGTGAATGAAGCCATTCAATCTCACGACATGGAACTGATCCTTGTGCCTTCTTGAGACGTCGGTGACGATAGAATCAACCAACTATACCAACGATTCTTAGCATCACAACACTCCCAAAGCATGTAGGAGAACTTACCGTAGTCTTTCCACACCCGCGAGCACCGATTACCATCATTGAGTTGCCCTCGCCAGCCACGACAGTCTGCTCCACAAGCTGATACGCCTTCTCGTACGCTTCGTCCTGTCCCCGGAGCTTGATTCGTCGCCTGCCCGCACAGCGGTCCAGAAGGACCCTCTGCGCTAAGCGGAGATGTTGCTCAAAGTTCGGAATATCCGGCCGCTGGTCTTCCCGCGCGACCACCGAAGATTTCACCACGTCTGTCCCGGCCGTGGTCGCGTCGTCCTGTGCGCAGGTGCGGCATATCCAGTCTCCCTCTGGGATTTCGGCCAGCCCGTAGCACTCCTGATGGACGGGAATATCGCAGTTGTCGCAGAAGACGATCTCATTGGGCGGCTCTGAGTCTGGCTTGGAGCAGATGGCGCAGACTTCGTCGTCTTCATCTTCGTCGCTCCCGGATCTTTCATCCGAAGCTTTCGCATCCACTTTGGGTTCGTTGTCAACCTCCATTTCGTCTGTCGCCTCCTCTGGTGTTGCCTGCCTGCGCTTCCTGGCCGATTTGGATGGCGTCTGTGCTTCCAGTTCTTCTAGAACGTCCTCGTCGAGCTTATCGTCAAAAGCCACACTCTTTTGCAACCGGTTGACCCCGCCCTTATTTTTCCGCGGCGTCAAGATCCCCTTGGGCACCGGGACATCCTCCTCCAACCGAGCAATTGGTGTTTTCCTCGGACGACCCGGTTTCCGTTTTGGCACATCCCTCTTTCCCTTGCCACCATTAGTTTCCTGGCTCGCAACTGGAATTGAGTCGCGAGCTGGGCTTTCACGGCCAGCTGCCCTCTTCCCCCGTTGAGAAGGCTTCGCGCTGGCTGAAGGCTTCTTGGAACGGCTGGCTTCATCCTGTGCCTCGTCCCGGGCTTGGCAATCCTTCTTGCTCGGCCTGCCGCGCTTCTTCTTCCCTGAGTCGTCTCCGTTGGTGGCAAAGGTGACGGTATCCTCCTCCTTTGTAGTCGCTGCGGCGGCACCAGCTCCCCGGCGCTTCGGGTGCGATGTTATGCCAGCGGCGCTGAGTTCGTCCTCACCCGAGTCCGGAACATCATATACACTGCTCGTGTGGCGGCTCGCTCTTGGTTCGGGCTTCTTGGGTTGTGTCTTCTTGCCCTTGGTTTGCTGGGCGGGCTCCTTTGGCGGATTTGTGTCGTCGTCCTCCAAGTTTACAGCAGCTGCGCGGCGTCCACGCCTCACAGTCCCGTTTGTGGTTGCTGGGGGATTTGGTGGCTCCTCAGCTTCATCGACAGCCGCCTGTGGTTCGTCTGATGATTTGGTACGGCGCTTCTTAGCCGTGGATGGGGGCTCATCCTCGTTCTGTGACCATGTGCGTTTCCTGGTTGCTGGTGCTTTAGTACTTGGTGGCATTTTCCTGTGAACCTGACAAGATGGTTGTTGGCTAGTGTCGTGACTTCTGTTGTTGTAGTGACTCTTGGAAGAGTTGGCAAGTTTTCAAAGTTGAGCCAGTCTGACACTGAACAGCAGTCGCGTTTCATTGAGGAAACACGTTGAGTTGAACGTCGTTTGATTGTTACAGGGGTTGGGCTTGGCAGTCGTTGTCCAACCAACAGCGTGAGCCAAGATTGGTTTCAAGGTTGTAATTACCCCCCTGTATTACGCGCTTGCAATGTGTAACCGTGTATTTGTAAGTCAAAGAAGAAGTCGCTTTCAAAGTTCAATTAAGACACAATTTTTGTCTTCTTCGTGGTTCACGAAGCATGATTCTATTCTTTCAACTCATGGCCATGGCCACATCCTGCTAACAATGGCGTTGTCTACTGCTTTCCATCACAACTTCGACTCGCTCAAGGTCGGCGCCGTCTTGTCCACCAGCATCGCTTCAGCCTCGGCCATGAGATTTCCTTTGACCACGTCAGTTGACTTCTTCTCCCTTGGCAAGGGATCCGGACTGCTCCTCAGAGGAAGAAACTCACCATTGGCATCCTCAATGGCACCTCGAACCCAGAACTTGCGCCCTTCTCTCTTGACAACCCTGGATTGAACCAGGACAATGCCCGGCAGCTTGACAGGTTTGAGGAACGTGGTGGCCATTGTCGCCGTGACCGTAACCGCAAACGCTGTTTACACCAACCGGGTCAGCCTCTTATCCCGGGTTAATTCCATAGACTCTCAATAGAAGACTCACGATCCCGGTTATCCGCCGCCGAGCACATCGTCTCATCCAGCATCACCGCCAGCGCGCCGCCATGCAGCGTGCCCTTGTGCCCACACAAGTCCTCACCCAAGTCCAGCAGCACATTCACCAACAAAAACGGGTTATCAGCCGTCTCGCCGAAGTCTGGCCCGCCACCCCCCAGCAGCGCCTTGCTCCTCGACAGCGGCCGCTGCGCATAGCCATTATCATCCTGGACCAACACGGCCGGCCGCTCGCTCGTCGGCGGCTGCACCGGCACGGTGCGGAAGAAGGTCACGCACGCGCGGACCGTCTTCTCGGAGCTCATCACGCACCGCACAAACTGCTTGCTGCCCGACGGCAGGTGGCTGCGGTCCGACACCACGATTCCGAACGTGCGGGGGTCTGTGAGGAGTCGCGCCGTCCAGGGCACCGACATGAAGTGCGCGAGCGGGTCCGCCATGTACTGGTCGTGCTTCTCCGGACCGCCGTGGGGCGGCTTCGTGATGTGCGTGGCCGCTTGGGTGCTGCAGTCCTGCTGGGTGGCGGCGGCGGCTTTGCGTGCCGCCTCGCGCTCCTCGTTGCGGGGGTTTCGCATCATTCCCATGGTGGATGGTTTCGAGATATACTGGTGAGTCGAAGGTGATTCCTTGGGCAGGAACGGGATGGTGTTGGCTCGAATCAGGCTCGGTTCTCTGTTGGGGTGAGATGCGTGGTGGAGGGATGGGAACTGAGGACGAGGGGCGTAGAAGGCCAAAACCTCGTGGCCTTAGAGTCAGGCAGGGTGCTCATCGTGGCTTCCACGCCAAGTCCAGCTCCGTTTTGTGGTTCAACTTCAATGAGGCCGAGGGTAGGTGCCGTGATGGGACAAATCGGGGAGTGACGAGTTGCCGAAGACAAGGACTTGGCTCTGTTGAGGGCAACTGGATCAGGCGATCGCCCCTGTTCTGAGGCAATGGCCATCCGATGGCTGAACGAGAGTTAACACCAGTGGTCAGTTCCTTCCATCAGAAGCCAATCTGGTCTGACTTCGAGACAATGGCCATGAACAAGGACGAAGGGAGAACGAAGTGGTGCTGGGTGACAAACCATCCAAGACGCACGAGACAGAAAACCGCTGCTCTATTCCAAGTGGGAAAACGTCTAGCCGACTCATCCATGACTCGAGAACATCTAATAAGCCCGTATACAGTAAGGCACCCCCAACGCCGTTCATGTACTTGGTCCAAAAACCAGAACCAAAAACTCTAAATGCCAAACAACATCTTGAACCGCTCATACGTGTAAAATGCCGCCGCCGCCATGGGCATCACCTTGGCATAGCCAATGGTCAGCCCCACAAAGAAACCCCGGAAGCCGCGCTCCTTCATGATTATCCTGGCCGTCTCGCCAATGCGCATCCGGTGCCCGTCACCAACAACACCACCAACCTGCATCCGCCTCCTGATGACCTCCAGCGGGTACGACGCCGTCTGCGAAACGAGACCCGCAATACCACCGGCCGTAAGCTCGGCCCAGGAGCGGAGAGGTACCGGCTTACCAGCCGGATGGTTATCCGGCTTCGGCAGCGTCGTGTACGCAGCGACCTTGGGGTGGCGAAGGAGATCGCCCATAGTGTCGTGCGTGAGAAACGACATACCGGCGTAGGGAAGCATTCCGAGAAGAGTTGGTGAGAAGCCGCGATAGAAGTTGGCCAGGCCGTGACTCGGTGCCGCGGCCGACGCTACCGTTGTGGCCGCAGCGCGGGCTGTCGAACCTGGCGCACCGACCAGCTCGACTGCGGCCGCGGGTTTCCGGTATATCCGCTCCTGGTAAATTTGCTTGCATATCGACCGTAGAGATGACCGGCCCTCTTTCTTCGTCTCAAACGCCAGGCGCACTCGGATGACCTCCAGCGGGTATGTGAAGAAGACTGACGTCACGCCGGCCATGGAGCCGCTGATCAACCGCCGGAAAGGAGTCTCCTTTTCCCTGTTGGGGATGACGACGGCCCGGATCTGCTCGTACGCCAGGAACTTGATCGCGGCGTAGGGGAAAATCCTCAACAGGGTAGCCGAGTGTCCTCGAAACAGCCCCAGGGTTCCGTCTTGGTGATAGATGTCCTTGATTGCCGCCCCCACGCCAAACCACGAACCGGTGTACTTCAAGAAGTGTGGATTGTGAGCCTGGAAGAGAATCTTGACACGATCGAGCGGCGCAACAACCGTTTTGGCCTGAATATGGGGTCAGTAACCAGCCCAACTTCTGTCAACGAACACCAGCCGGCGCAAGAACATACCGCACAACCCGCCAGACCTCCCGCAACACCGGACCTCCAGACATAGTCAAGACTCCGCTTATCCTTGGCCGGATTGCGCGGGACCTGGGCCTCGTCGTCGGTTGGGCAGACAGCAGGGTCCTTCTTCGGGGCTACCGCTCCACGCGGCACATCGACGGCCTCTCTCGGGTGGTGGGACGGCGAGACCCCCGGCATGGAGGCATGGCTCATGAGGGCCGGGGGCATTCCCGCTCCGGGGGGCTTGCGCTCCGCCGTTTGCGAGAAGGGGTTCGGGGGTATCGGAGGGGACGCGATCGGCGCGCTACAGGCGCATTGGCAGGGTCCAGGGACGTGTGGCGATTGAGTTTTCGCTCTCAGACAGCAGATGGGTGGGAAATGGCACTGTAAGGAGTCGTTGTTGTTATCGCGGATTGCGCGAAAATCGTGCTGTTGAGGGCTGTTGTTGATAGGGGGAAGACACACAAAGATGGTCGAAATGCCGGAAATGCAGGCCCGAAACGTCATTTCTGCTGGCCACGGCCCAGAGCCAGCTTTTACACATGAGCCTGGGCCGCACCCCGCCTCCACGAAGCCGAGGATTACCGACACCCCGGCTTACTCCCGCGCAGAATCCCTGCCAGTTTCTGACAAATCGGGCCAACCAGCGCTCATGGGACCCTTCATGACCCAGAAGTTCCCTCTTTGGCTGGTCCCATCCTTGGCATGCTTCTTTCCCCAGATTCTGCCCCAGCCCGGATCAACAAAGACCGAAGTCCCAGACGCTTCTTGGCCGGGGCTGCCATGACCTCGTCGTGTATCCTCTGGCAGAACGACTGCAAAACAGTGGTACTTCTGGATCTTCCGCGGTCAATTGAAGAAGCCCAGGTTGCCTCCAGCGAACTGAGAGCCTCAACAGAAGATGGAGAATTCCCCAGGAAGCTCCGTAGGCTGATCTCTGCCGTCCCGCCCACATCTCCCTTCCCGACCCCGGAGCCGAAGGCGGGCGGGTCCGCTCTCCCGACGGCGTCTCCCTCAGCGCAAGTGGCTGAGCTCATGACCCAGGCCGCGGTCGAGTCCGCCTTGGACGAGATCCATAAGTTCCATGACGGTCCGTGGTGTCTTCCACGCATCACCTCTCAGCCCAAGCCCAAGGCCAAGCCCTCAACAAACTCATCCTCACCTCCACCATCTCCATCAACAGCAGCGGCGAGACCTGCGAATCCAAACCACCACCACATCCCCCCCACCTCCCACCCCCTTCTCGGCACCATCTCCTCCTCCCGCTCAACCCTCCTCTCCACCACCGTCCCCTCCCAATTCCCCCTCATCCTCCTCGACCCGCCCTGGCCCAACCGCTCCGCCAAGCGCAAACGCTCCGGGCCCGGCACCTACACGCCCGCGGCCGACCTCTCGTCGATCCGGACCTTGCTCGGCCAGATCCCCGTCGCGTCACGCCTTGCGCCGGGCGGGTACGTGGCTGTGTGGGTGACGAACGCGGGGCGGTTTGAGGGGTTGTTGACGGGTTCTGGGGGTAGGAACGGAGGGGGAGGGGGGATATTTGCGGAGTGGGATGTTGAACTGGTGGGGGAGTGGACTTGGTTGAAGGTGACGACGGAGGGGGAGCCGGTGGTGGCGGTGGATTCGGTCTGGAGGAAGCCTTGGGAGAGGTTGTTGATTGCGAGGAAGAGGGGGGGTGGTGCTGGTGGTGATGGTTGTGGGGGGGCCGTGCAGGGCAAGGTGATTGTTGCGGTGCCGGATGTGCATTCGAGGAAGCCGAATTTGAGACAAATATTTGAGGAAGAGTTGGAGTTGCCTGTGGGATACCAGGCGCTGGAGGTGTTTGCGAGGAATCTGACGGCCGGGTGGTGGGCATGGGGGGATGAGGTGTTGTTGTTCCAGCGGAGGGAGTGTTGGGTTGAAGAAGGAGAGGAAGAGAAAGAGGAGGAGGATGCTGGGGTGCGTTCGTAAGATAGTGTACATTGCGTCTAGACATGGTATAATACATCCCACCGCGCGAGCTCTGCGTTTGCCAGAACCCTCCCCAGCGGCAGCACCAAGCGGAAATCCCAGCGTGATGCCATCCACAAGCCGCGTTTCCCCACCAAATCCCACACCATTTCCCACAATTACACAGTAACCTCTTCCTCGACCTCCTTCCATTTGTCGGTCCGCCCGTTCGACCACCCCCCATTCTCCATAAACTCCTTCGCCTGCTCCCTCAACGTTGTCCGCTCCTTAGCCTCGTGCTTCTCCGTCCGCACGGGGACGTTCGAGGGGTTCATCTGCCGCTCCATCTGCGAGTTGCGCTCCTTCTGTAACTTGTTGAACATGTCGTTGTCCCACGGCTTGAGGTCCTCGTCGGCGGGCGGGCTGGGCCAGACGAACGGCTTGACAAGCTCGGCAATCATCATCTTTTGCGCGCGCGGCCGGTACACCTTGCCGGTCGTGCCGTTCCTTTTCCTCGGCTCGGGCTGGTTGATGAAGGACCGGACCGCCGTCACCTCGACGTTGTAGCCGTGGTAGAGATAGTCGCGCATGTCGAGCTTGTTGAACTTCAGCGGCACGACGAAGGTCGCCAGGTTTGGTGGCTGCCTCGGCTTCGGGCGGATAAAGGCGATAACATGGTTGGGACTAGAAACGAGGTGAATTGGGGTCAGTACGGGGGTCTCCGGCTTGGATAGGCAGGTGAACGGATGGGGGTTGCTCGTACAGCAAGACCTGCTTGCGCCCGAACCGGCGCGGAAATTGCTGGGCTACCGCCTCTGCTACTGGTGTCGCCATGGCTGCCGGATCTACGGGATGTGGAGGGGGGGAAACCTGCGAAAGACGGCGCCAGGGATGGATCAGACAGCTGCTTCACCAAGTGCTCGTCGGATGTCGCGTTGACACTTCCCGCGACAGATTTTCCAGCTTTGGCTGCCGGGCCGTTGCCGGCTGACAGTGCAGAAAGGCAGGGATCTTGATCCGGACCCCACCAAACACCACCAAACCCCACTGTGGAATTTCGAAGACTGACGGGACCCACAGCCCGATCAGACAACACCTCAAACCACATCGAATCACCACAGCACTGCCCTGTCATGAAAGTTGACAATTCAGTGATTCCATTGACCAGTTCCCATCCATACTCCAAATCCCAGAAAAATGCTACCAGAACCCATCGCAGGGTGACGCCGTGCCACCATTCTATCCCACTTCTAAATTACACATCAAGACCGTCGACAACGACGCCCTTAGTCCAGTTGATCTGCATGAACCGGGCGACCTCGTTGGCCGAGTCTTCGGAAACGAGAATGCTGACCAAGTACAGAGCCGCATCGAGACCCGCCGCCACGCCGCCGCTGGTGATGACACGGAGGCCACCCAAGCGCATCGCGGCGCGGCGGGCAATCGACTCTCTGCGCGAGGCGCCCTTGAAGGACATTGATCCCTTGCTGTAGGCCAGTTAGATCAACATTTTCAATGACAGGTGAGTGTTGGATTGGGTACACGTACCGGCCGGTGGAAGGGCGTCTGCCAGAATCCGACTTGCGACGGATGTAGGGGTTCTCGTCCTCGTCTCCGAGCTCGAAGCGGAGGTTGTTCACCACATACCGGGCGTCCTCGATGACGTCGGTATGATCCTTGCCCTCGCGGATCACTGCCTGGCTGCAGAGGATCTCGAGGGTGGTCATATAGTCGGGGTGGGTGGTAGCCGAGAGACCCGAGAGGATGCCCTGCCTCGCCAGGAAGAGGGAACCGGTGCAGATGGAAAGCAGCGAGCGCTCGCGGCTAGGGTCCTTCTGCTGAAGCTCGGAGAAGGCCGTGATCAGACCAAGCGGCTCGGCATTCTTGGTGTCCAACACCTCCTGGCTGTTACCGCCAGGAATAATCAAGACGTCGAAGTCATCGAGGCGGTCGTAGGCGGCCTTCCAGGTGATCTGGGAGTTGATCAGGACGCCCTGCTCCGAGAGCACCTTGTCCTCGCCGCTGACAATGGTGACCTCGAAGGCCTTGGAAGCTATCCAACGAGACCGGGTCAGCTGGGGGACGACTTGCGGATGGCCAATAGGCGGGGGGTGTGGCAATGCCGTGTCGGGCGGATGTGCGGGGTCGACAACATGGACGGGTCATAGTAACTCACTGGGATCCTGGGCATCGTGGAGGGCCGTGGTCAAGACCTCGAGCGGACCAGCAAAGTCCATGAGGTCGAACTTGTTATGCAGGGCAAACAGAACCTCAATTGGCTCGTCTGCCACTGCGGACGTCTTACTGGCCATCTTTGGCAACGTTGGTGTGGTGTGTTGGGGTGAACGTGGTGTGATGGAGGTTTCCCAATGGGATGTCTGAGACTGATGCTTCTCGAAGGTTGAGGAGCAACAAGTGGTTGTTGTGGTGAAGATTGAAGCAGGAGGAAAGCCAGGAGAGCTGGAAGAGAAGTGGAAGTTTGCCTGAAGGTGCTGATGAGGGGGCTACACTGCGTTTTGTGTCCTCGACTCTCACTGGAGGGGGCTCGATCGGGGTCGGTCACGAGAGAGCTCTCGATGGCTGCCCCACCAAAGAGGGGCACGCATCCCAGTGCTGGCTCCGAGACTTGCCCTGTCGGACCATGCATCAGACGATCCGAGCCCCACCCAACACCTGGGGTTGAGCCCCGCTCTGCCATTCGCTGTGCGGGGATTCCCGCGCACTGGCCAAGCAAACCAGACTGAAGCAGGGTCACATGGTGGGGCAGCTCTGCTTGGCGCGTTCCAAAGCTGCACGGATTCCAGCCCGCACAGTGGAGATTTGCCGATGCTCAATCAGACCAGCAAGAAACGGATCCTGTGTCATCATCACGCACCGTTCGATGGGCCGCCCGATCCCTCAGCTTCTGGGTCGCATTTCGAGTCATTGTTGACGGGACGGGACACTCGGCCGTCGTCCCCGGGCCGACACATCATCCGACACCAACAACAGCAGGTTTCGACAGCAGATTCTGGTGGGACTCGCGAGAACCAGAACATCCTGAACACGGCAATCTCTCGCTGCTCCCCTCGCCTCCCCAATGAGCTACAGCCCGTGCCGATCAGGATGACTTCATCCGGGTAAGATATCCCTCTCAGCAACCCCTCATCAACAAGCCGCCTCTCTGCCGGGGACGCGGGCTTGCATTCCGGATGCTGACCGCTTGCTGGATATTGACACAGGTCTTCCAAGGATCTCGCCAAAGCCCTTAATGTCTTCCTTCAGGCGCCCACCCTCCCACTACCCGCCGAGATAAACCGTATCATTGCGATCTATCTCGAGAAGCACGAAAGGCCCGACGAAGGAAGTGGTGAGCGCCTGGGCGACGAGCTGCTCACTATCTGGGAGAAGGTTGTCCACGACCACCCCGAAAAGTACGCCGCCTTCCTCGCTATCTTGCGAGAGCTTCGCCTTGGCCTACGGACCCCCGCAAGGGTCTTCAAATGGTGGGATAAGCTGCTCGACCCTGTCCTGGATAATGTCGGGCTGGAGAAGGGCCTTGCGCGGGAGGCCATGGACCACACCCTCGACTTGCTCGCGGCCGATGAATACGATGACCCTGCGGCCTGGAGCGAGCAGGGCCTGACGCCACTCGTCAACCGCTTGCTTAAGAAGTGGGTGGAAGTCCGCGAGAATCAAGGGAATATCGGCGCCTCGACAGAATTAAAGGAGCAGATGATCAAGGATGCCCTGCTGGCGTTTGGAAAGAGGGATCCCAAGGGCTTCATGTTCGCTCTGGACGGCTTCGTCGTCAAACGGGAGCACCGCAACTCAGCTTTGAGCCTTCTCTGCGCTTTCGTGTCCAGCGGGCCCCCGCATTTGCACCTCATCCTCCAGACCCCTATCTTCGGGAACATCCTGCATTCACTTCAGAAAGATGAATCCACCGCGACGGTTAATCTGGCGCTCGTTGCTTTGGTCATGATCTTGCCGTTCATACCGAGTTCGCTGGTTCCCTTTCTGCCCACCCTGTTCAACGTCTACGCTCGGCTATTGTTCTGGGACCGGGACTCGTACTTTACACAGCAGCACACGGAGATGGGTGCAGACAATGGTGAGCTCGGAGGCGGCGTTCCATGGGATAAGTCACTGCTGGACCCGGACTATGACGGGCACTCCATCTCATATCTGCCCGAGTATTTCACCCTCCTCTATGGTCTCTATCCCATCAACTTCCTCGACTACATTCGGAAGCCGCAGAGATATCTGCGCCATGCCAACAACGCCGAAGATATTGATGTGCAGGCCATGGAGATCCGGGACCGGTCGGACCGTTTCAGGAAGCAGCATCTCTTGCATCCTAACTTCTACAACCTCACCATCGAATCAGAGAAGACGGACATGAGCCGCTGGATCAAAAGTGAGGCGGACGAAGTCCTCGCCGACTGCATGGCTTTGGTGACAGAGCAAGCTCCTGGCTTCGGTCACGTCCGCCCAGCCACGCCACTCCTGGGTGCACCTCCATCACTACTCGGCGACGGCCTTGAGCAAGAAGGCTCCGACTCGGCTCTGCTTGGAAACCCAGTCCACGCCGACTTTTCATCCCTTCAAGCGCTTCCTACAACGCCCCTTTCACTCGGGACAACCGATAGTCCTTTGTTTCCTCGGGGCTCCCAATCCAGCCAGCCACTGACAACCGACGTGTCCGAGACCAAAGGGCTGGGACTGGGCGATGACAGCCCGACTCTCCCGCCAGACATTGGCCGGTCGCCATCCCCAAACCACCCCCCGAACGCGATTGAAACAAGCAGCTTCGTCAGAAGCGGACTGCGCCAGTCGCTTGCCAACGACAGCGTGCCGTCTCTGCTTCTCAGCCCCCAAGATCAAGCGGTTGAGAAGCGGTCCCCACAGCTCCCATCTGCCCAGACCCTCGGGCGTAAACCCAGCTTCATGGTCGACGACCAGGTCGCGCTTCTCCAGCACCACCGGCTTCGTCTCATTAACGACCTGCAGTACGAGCGGTTCATCAAGCAGCAGCATATGATTCACATGGGTGAGCTGCGTCGGCGCCAGATCAGGGTGTCAGCAACGGAAGCCGAGACTCAAAACCTTGTTATGGCGAATCGGAGCTTGCGGCAACGGTTTGATGAGGCCAAGCGGGGCGAGGCGCAGATCAGGAAGGAATTTGACCACCGGCGGAACATGTCCAAGAAGTGGGAGAGCGACCTGTCAGGTAAGCTGCGGGTGCTGCGTGAGGAACAAAAGAAGTGGACCGTTGAAGGCAGGGATCTGAAGCAGCAGTTGGAAAAGGCACAGGCTGAGTGCGACAGCCTGCGCCAGATCATCGAGGAGGCCGAGAAGAAGCGAGTCGAGTCGGAACAGAATCTCGAGGTGGTCGACAGCAGCACGGCCATGATCGAGAAGCTTAAGGGCGAGATTGCGCGCTTGAATGCCTCAGAACGGGAGCATCAAGGCAAGGAGGTCAAGATCGAGGCCGACAGGCAAGAGGCGGCAGTGTTGGAGGCCAGGGCGCAGCAAACAGCATCCGAGATTGCTGCACGGGAAGACCAACTACAACAGGCCGAGGACCACTACAAGGCCCAAATCGAAGACTTGAAGACGCAGCTAGCCAAGGCGCTTGCAGAGGTGCCAAAGAAACCTGCTGGGGACTTGGTGGCAGCGTACGAGAGCTCCCTTTCAGCAGCCCGAGCAAAGCACACGGATCTCCAAAAGCAATACAGTGCTCTCATGAAGAAGTACACAGTCCTCCAGTCGGCAATGCTCGATTTGCAGTGCAGCATTGGGCAAAAGGGACGCAGGTCCGATTCTGGGTCATTCGCGGATGGTGGAGGCGAGCTGTCGCCACCAGCAAGGGGTCCATTCTCTCCACGGACCCGACCGCGCGGCTTCTCGGATCCTGAAGTAGGAGAGGGGCTGGCTACCCCGAGTGCGGTGTCATCGCCGCCTGAGACGGCTTCGGCACCACTAAGCCCACTAGGAAAGAACGGCTCCCAGACGGAGAGATACTTTGGTCGAGGTTAGTCCCCGGCCCGTAATGGAATCCTGACAAAAGTCACCTGCTGACGGTGCTTTTTTAGGAGGGGCCCAGAACGCGGCGAAGAAGGAGAAGAAGAGCAGGAAAGAGGACAAGGAGGAGAAGAAAGATAAGAAGTCGGGCGCCGGATTTATGGCGATCCGGGGCTTCGTGTGAGTGTGATGGCTGATGAGAATGGACGGCGGCATGTTGGATACCATTGTAGCAACGTTACGACGACGTCAGGCTCTGGGCTCGTTGGGTTTTGCCATGAGCGGCGGACAAAGTGTTGGTATTATCTTCTCACCGCAGCGTGCCGACCAAGTTCTGGTGTCTGTTGATGTCGTCGAGACTGGACCTTGTGTCATTCCCACAAGCCCAGCCCCCCAGCCCCCATGCTTCTCCCCCCCCTACCCCTGACAGCCTTGTGCCCTTGGCGCCCATCGACTGCAGGGGTTCGTTCTTGTTCCTGCGCCAAGCTTTCGAGGGTCGTCTCTGAGTGGGACCGCTCCCCAGCCTCCTCGGCGCGGCACACACCTCAAGCTGCTCGCGCTGATGAAGGTTTTGTCCAGGAACCAACCAACTTCAGGAACTGCTTGGCTGGTGCTCTTCTCACTTCTTGCATCTTATTTACTTTTTGCAGGCGGCAGGTCGCAGGAAACACGGCCAAGCGAGTCATTTGACCAGTCATCTCGCCACTTACACAGCGTTTGAGTGTGTGACACAACCCAGCAACCCGTGCTGTCACTGTTGCGCAAAGTTCAACCTCACCCGCAACCGCCGAGCACCAGAACGCAATTGCTGCCTGCGCTCACGGCACCGACTCTTGACACCTTCGCATCCGAGCATCAACACGAGCATCATCAGAGTCCCCAAAAGTTGACACAAAAAATTCAACCCACTTTGACCCTCAATTCCCTGGCGCTATGGCGCCTACCATCCTCCTCAACACGCGTGCCACTGCGCCCGCGCCCGCACCGGCACCAGAACCAGTTTTAGCGTTACCACAACTCCTCACCCCATCCAGTCCGCTCCTCCCACGCCAACAACCCGAACCTTTGCCCCAAAACCCGCAACAAACCCCCACCATCCCCTCCTTCTACGGCGGCCTCTCCTCAGGCCCCGCGCCCGGCGCGGTCGCGGGCATCACACTCGGCGCCGTGGCCGGCTTCATCCTGGTGCTCTACCTAATCTACCTGTGCGTCAACATGGGCAACACATCTCCATCCGGCACGAGCACCGTCGTCAGCGATTTCGACGGGTATACTGAGGCGGGGACCGTGTATACCGATGGGACGTACACAGCGACGACGGCGTCGGTGTTGACGAGGCAGAGTAGGCGCGATCGGAGGAAGTCGCGCGCTGCTGTTGGGGGTAGGAGGAGGGAGGAGATGGTGGAGGTTAGGAGGGCGGGTGGTGGTGGTGGTGGTGGTGGGGGAAGGGGTGGGGAAAGAGTGAGGCCGGTGATTGTTGAGGAGGCGACGGTGTTGTCGTCTTTGGGGCCGTCGACGGTGAGCAGTGGCGGGGTGGATCGGGTTGTGGTGGAGGAGAGGAGGCGCAGTGTGAGTCGGGTGAGAGGGGGGCCGCCGCCGCTGAGGAGGGTGCCGTCGAGTGAATTTGGGGAGGAGGATGAGGTGGTGGTTATTGAGGAGCATAGTCCCCCGCCGAGGAGGAGGCAAAGTCGGGTGAGGAGCGTGGAGAGGGTGAGGAGCACGGAGAGGGTGAGGAGTGTGGAGAGACGATCGAGTGGGTATCGCGATGTTGATCCGGAGAGATTTGCTGGTGGAAATGCGCCGTTTGTGGAGGTTAGGAGGCCGGATAGTAGTCGGCGCCGGTGAGTAGCGAAACTTGGGCAACTTGCGTGTCTCGTGAGCGTGGTTCGCTTGCATGAGAAAAGATTTGGCGATTGGCTTGGCTAGTTGATAAATTGTTTGACGGGTATGGGATTGGGTTGTTGAGGCGAAAATGTTTGGATGAACGATTGGAGTAGCAGCTGTCCTGACACGATGTACATGTGCTGATGTGCTGACGAGTTCTGTTGAGTATGTCCCTTAGATACCTTCCTTTACATGTGTGAAAATTGATTTGTATTTGATCTGGCACTTCGACTTGCATGAATGATATCCAACAATTCTGCTGCCTGTCCTCCAGCAGGTTTTATCTGCGTCGTCCCATGAGCCGGACATCAATCTCTCCGCGGAAGGGGGCGGACCCGGAGCGCCGGCCGGCTTGGCATACCGGGCCGTTGCCAAGCCCGTCGGCCGAAGCCGTGACAGCCGTCATTTTCACATGTTGTGGGCCCACTCCGGAGGAACCATGACATCACTTCCTAGCTGCCCCAAGGCCAAATAGCCAAACATCAAAACATCCCAGGTAGACACCAACACGGCTTGGATGTATTCTGGTAAACTTCCTTTTCCAGCAACAGAAAGAACACCACAACTTGCCAGAGAACAACAGGGCATACACCATGGAGAATCCAGGTGAGGACGTCTTCCAATTTACGCTGACAAGTAGCTGAGGGACTGACAAGACCGCTGCAGCCGACGAGATCAGAACCGTCATCGAGTCTCTCACCCAGGGCACTCCCGAAGAGCAGCATGATGCTATCTATCGCTACTTCGCCCCTGGCGCCACCTTCAGTCATCCCTTCTGCCGGGTGCCCTCCTTCAAGAACCTGCATCTGCCCGGCGTCGGAGAGCTCGACTCACGGGCACTCATTACTGCGATCTACCGATGGTGAGTTCCATACTTGCCAATTTGGTGGCCTAATTGATTACTGACATTTTTCTAGGTGTAAGTCGAAAGCCATCCGACTAGAAATGCCGTGTTATTGACCTCATTGGCAGACAAGATCATGAGCCCCAAGATCGAGCTCGAGATTGAATCATGCGCCTTCGACGAACGCGCCAATCTCGTCTACCTGAAGATCTTCCACGTCTTCTCCATCTGGCTCATCCCCTTCTACCGCGCCCCCGTCAACCTCGTGACGGTGTTGCACCTCACCTCCAAGCCCGCAGTTGATGGCGTCCCGCCGCCTCCCTACGATGGCGCTCAAGGAAAAGTCGACGCTGCTCAGGAGACACTCCACAAGGTTCAGGAGGGCGCTGAACCTAGCTACGCCTCCGTTGCCGCTGGCGACGCGTCTGGCGGCCTGTCTCGGACCAGCTCCAGCTACTCGGCCGCTGGCGGCCCAAGAAAGTACTACATCCAGCGCCAGGAGGATCTCTACCAGGTCAATGAGCTCCTCAAGTTTCTCACCTTGAGCCTCGGCCCGTCCGTTTGGGGCTTAGTTCAGCTGTTCGCGACACTTTTCTGCGTGGTCGGCATGGCTTTGCTTGGACCGTTGATGAAGATTGTTTCGCCGACCAAGTCGGAGAAGGCAAGGAAGGCTTAGGCTGGGAATTCAACTTTCATGGGAGAGACGATACGGCGTTATGATGGAGTTTTAAGGTGTCTAGATTTTAGGTTGAGGGAATGGGCTGGCCAAGGACACTTGTATGATATCCATAGAGCGGATGTCGCCCACGTCTGTATGTACATTCACACCACTGTACAATACTAGGTATTTTCTGGGGAATCATTTGCTGTCTTCATGAGCAGAAGGTGGGTTAGGTGTTAAAGCTGCCTGTTCAGAGCATCTTTTCGTGCAGCGATCCGAAACCAATGTCAAACCATATCACTCACCACCTCAATAGACCCCATTTCAGCATTATTTTCTCAATCTTTGATAAATTTCTTAAAGTCTTTTCAAGATATACTTCTGATCAAAGGACAAGCAACCTTGCGGAGGACTTGGTGGCCGGAGCTGTCCCGACTCTTCGAAGATGCTCCCCTTGATAGACCACGACTTGACTCGATCCAAATACATACGACCATACCTACTAGAAAACTCGGGATCCCGTCCGCTCTCCCATAGATAAGCTAGTAAGGGCCAGATCAGTAGTTGGGTCGGTGACGACCAGCGAATCCCTGGTGTTGTATGTTTTTGCTCCTTTTTGCTTCCCTTCCAGGACTATCCTTGTTCCAATCTCACTCTTTTCCATCAAGCCGTATCTTCACAACTCATCGGGCACTGTCTTTTGTTCACTTTATTTGGTATTCGTGGAGCATGGCCGAGATGGCCCTGGAAGATAGTTGCAAGCTTCCAGCTTTTCTCATCGAACTCCAGCATTGCAAATGCCGAGTTTAGTGGGTGCGCAGTGTAAATTGCAACCTCATCAGGCAGGTTATCTCACGCAAGTTATCTCACGCAAGTATCCCTAACCCGTCACAAGAAGACAATTTGTACCTTCTTTCCCGCTGTATATCATACTAGAAGAAGCACTTAGGAGATGCCACCCCCTAAAGCTAAGCGGTGGTCGCAAGTAGAAAATGGTAGATTTAGAGCCACAAATCAAGTTTCGTGAATCACAGAACACCACAGACTCTCAGACATACATTCATCAAGCTGACACAGACATGCTTGAGAGTATGTAACTTGATTGTATATACGAAAAGCTGCTAGAGCCGGCATGCGTATGTACCTCTGTAAACATTACCACTGCCAATGCAATCAATGCTTCAATGCGCTCGCCGAAAGCCAAACCCATCACCAAACGCCTGGGTATTTCCCCCCTCATGTGCTTCTCGTTCTCAACTCGCAGGCCTGCTGCCCGTAGGGTCTGGTGTCTTGGGGGGGGGGGGGGGGGGGGGGGGGGGGGGGGGGGGGGGGGGGGGGGGGGGGGGGGGGGGGGGGGGGGGGGGGGGGGGGGGGGGGGGGGGGGGGGGGGGGGGGGGGGGGGGGGGGGGGGGGGG